>SNQJ01S0147944.1:23250-43275 GCA_010110895.2 Picea sitchensis
AAAAAAAAAAAAAAACCTAAAAAGAGGGGACGAGAAATATATATTCTTTTTTGGCAGAACAATGAGTCACCCTTGGAAAAAGAACATATTTTCATTTGTTCATCAATCTTTGGGATATAATATGACCTTAGGAAGATATTCTTGCTACATAGAGTTGTGTCCTCCTTCTTTTGGTTACTCTTCCAAACACATGGAAAGTTTATGTTGCCTCCTGTATCGTGAACTTATGTCAATGTAATGATGCCTGAGTCTGATTATCTTTCATGTTATTGTCCAAGGGAAGTTTCACCCAACCTGAGTTGGCCTTTCTACAATTTGTCTCTTAACCTCATGCCTGACCATCCCAAAAAGTCCAATCAAGTCCTTGTTTCAAATCAATGAAGTTCTCTACCTAATCATCGAGATCCTCTTGTTTTTTCTCGACAAGTCTTCGAATACCTCTGGGTAGTGAAGTCATACACTGACATTGAACTCCTACCCAAGTATTGAAGATCTTGAAGTTGTTTCTCGATCTTTGAAGAACTCATTTCCAGCCATCGGGCGTTAATTGGCTTCTTGAAGATGGATACTATACTTGTATATCTTTGATTTTGAGATGTAGATCTGATGTCTATTGCTCACGACTACACTTTATATAGTTATATGACATGGATCTGCAGTGTATTTGATTGGTAGCCATGATTTATTTCATCCCGAGCATGGGTATGCCCGCCTTAGAGAGGCAATTGTTATTTTTGTAGATGACACCTCCTAAACTCTGGTCTCGGGCTCACTTGTTTCATACGTTGGTGAAGATTTTGTAATGTATTTCGACCATCAGATGCTCTTATGACCTCACACATTAGGGGGCATATATTATAGCCCTAAATTTCTCTACACATTCATACCTAGCATTTGGCCCTCTTACTTGCATTTTTTTCCAAGCCATCACTGATTTGCTCTTCTTAAAAACTTATTGTTTGAAGATGTACGTGCCCTGCACCAATACTTCCCATGTACATACGCTTGTTGCACCACTACATCCTGCATACATACGCATGTTTCACCACTACAACTCGCGTATACTTACAAAAGTTCCAAGGAATTCGTTGAGATTACAGGCGATTGGGTAGTTTCCCAACCAATCAACTACCTATAGCCTGTCACCCAACCGAATAAACATCCTTTTGTCATATAAAATGAGGTGTTGGGGTGTCATTCCACATCTATACATAATAACAGTGAAATTCTACTCATTTCACATCCCCTCCTTGCCCTAAGTAATTGTATCCCTTTTGTGAGAATTGCCTAAGAATTCCCCAATTTTCCTTCCTTCCTCCATCATAAACCCATTTTACTTCCCAAGAAGAAGGTTGAGAGGAGAATCCATATAGAGGTGCACTTGGAGCTTCGTGAAGAGGAGCCTGGACCAGGTTCGTGGAGCATTAGCCGACTTTGGTTGTAAGTGATCATTGTATTATCAATAAAAGTAGTACTTTTCCTGTCCCAAATCATGACGTGTTGAATATTGTTAATGATTTATGTTTTAATATTCTAACGTCTAACCCTTGATTTATATATGAATTGCATGTTTGTATTTTTCTGTTTATCTATCTTTGAATGCAGGCCAACCTTGAGAGGAGGTCTGCAGTCAATGAAGCTAAAGCGTGAGAGGATCATCATCGGACACGGAGTAGAGGTACAGTTACCCGATCCTTCTCATTTTTTTTTTCTTGTATGAGTCTGGGATATGTTTGAGGTAGTTAGAGAAGTAGAAGAATTTTAAACGGTTATTGATATGCCTACATTGTAAACCCTGGTGTAGCCATAGGGGGGGTTTCCTGCTAGAAAAAAGGGGTTTATGAATTGTTTGATGAATTTATTGTAATTAGATTATTTGGTACTAAGGAGAATCATTTCCTTTTACCATTTTATACATAGGATAAAATATTTGTGGGAGAAGTATGCAGGAAATATAAGACTTGGGCCCACTTCTTCCATGACAAGAGGAAAAATCAATTTATAACCCTACCATTGAATATTAGGAATTTCATTGTTAAGCGCACAACTCACCTTAATGAATTGGCAGGACATCATAAACAAATGATTTTGAAGGAATTCATACACATATGCAATTAGTGGGGTATTCTTCACACTTTTCCATAATTTAACAGTTTCAAGAGGGTGGCGGAGATAACTTGGATCTCTGGGAATTAGCATCCTACCAAATGTCAAACAACACGGGAGAAGTAAATAGCACAAATGAAGGACACAAACAACATGGCATAGATACAACAAATCAAAACCCTAATTCACCAACAACATCCCAAAGAATCACTCCATCGAGAATGAAGAATAGAACCAGCGGAATGGATACTATAAAAACATTAGTCGAAGTCTTAGATGATGGTGGAGATAAAGACCCACCAAAGAAAGGTATTGAAAAAACACACATTACATACACTCTCATGAAAAGGAAAATAAATATACCATCAAAAGAGTTAAATGCACCAAAAATTTAGGAAAGTCCTCGTGTAATGGACATGAATGAGCTCATTGAAGAACATGGTTCATATGCACAGAGGTTGTTAGAAACAAGAGAAATTGTCAATGCTATGATAACCCAAGATCCTGAAGTATTTGAAGAGGAATATGTCGCTCTGCACCACGTGGCATACAATCGTGAAACTAAAAAATTATTGCTAGAAAAAGTCAATACCAAGAATAAAAGGTCATCGAAACGATGGAAATATTCAATTGATTTGGATGGAGTAACACCATCCAAAATTGCAGATATTCATGGGTGTACTGGAGGCATTAAAACAATCAATTCATAACATGGAAAAAGAGAATTAAAAATTAGAGAAGAGGATAGAAGAGTTAGAAGTTTCTTTGGTACCAGGACCATTATTTCCCAAACCTTTGAGCTTGATTCAACCTACATTTGAGTTGGGAGATATCCCCGAAAGTTGTACAAAATACAAAGGCTCATCAAGTTTATTGCAAGCTGTAAGAAAACATGTTGGTGATTCCATAAAAAAAGGATTGATATAATTCATGAGATTTGGGAGCTTTCCCAAAGTATTGCTAGCTTTTCATCCAGAATACAAAATTTCAACGAATACTTGCAGAAGGATTTTTTAAGGAAGTTGTAAACACGTTTTCAGCCAAAGTCTCAAGCTTAAATGAAGCTTGAAGGAAAGAAAAACAACTTCCTTCACCTTATAGTATGAAACAGATCAATCCATGGTGGCTAAGGAGAATCAAGGAATTAAGAGAAATGATAAATGAAATTGATATCTTAAGGAATAAAAAAAGTGATTTATTCCTTAAACTTGTTAAACTTACTAGAGAATTGAATGGTCCCAATTTTTTTATGGATACCACAATCCTGACCAAAGAATATTTAATGAGACAACTTGATGCATTAAAAGTCACTTTGGCTAATGAATTTACCGAAACTATTGAATTGTTTGAAGATGAAGTTGAAAAATGGTTAGTTTGGTGTATCAAAATGAATGATGAAGTGGATGACACATTGCATCAATTGGAGCTATATTTGAAGGAATTTGAAAATTAGTTGTTTGAAATAAAAAATAAGAATGAAATTACCGTGGCACCCTTAATATAGTACATTGAGGAATGGTTGAAAACAGAATTAATCATAATTACCGAACCATAAAATCAAGAAATAGTTACAGTGGTTATGCCACCTCAACCACAACATACACCTATAAAGGAGCCAACTGCAAGAAAGTAAAGGTTACGAGATCTCTCCATCATAGTATTTCCACTTTATGGTCTGCAAGAGCCCTATCCCAGTCCTCTTTGAAGGGAAAATGCATTTTATTTTCTTTAAAGACTCATTATTATTTTGAGACTCCAAGATAGCTACTTGGGATACTGCATTACTATATTCTCAAATACTTTGATCTGAAGCTTGAGTTTCCAAATGTTTTATCCAGCATAACCTTTTTGGTGCTTTATAAAATGCTATTTTAAAGCTCTCTTTTAATTGCAGTCAATTTTTTGTTCTCTCTATTCGTGGATATTCTTCAATGTTTTGATGAATGTTGTGATGGATATATCAATCCCTTATCTTTTATGTGCATCTTATCTATTTACATTGTAAATATTGTACATATGATTTTCTTTTAAGACACATCATCCCAATCTCAAGTGTTTTTTTTATGTGAATGTGAATGAAAATATATAGTCTTGTCCTTCTCAGACTTTGTTTTTTTTTATTTTCATGGAATTATAAGAACAATAGGAGCAACACCTCTCTAAAAATGCAGGAGGATTCATATCCTCATGAGGTTGATCTTAAGATCGTGAAACACTCTTTTAGATCAACAAGTCTTCACATGATTCCTTTACCTGGAACTGTCTCAGTATGCAGCTCCTTTGTTGCATATTCATCATTTCTTCAAATGGTCTCAATCTCGAGTCAGTATCAGCCTCATCATTTCATAGGCTTACCCAAAATTCCATAAGGAATATAAGCATGCATCTTTATTATGCATCCTATTTTGCACATTGACACAAACACACTATTCTATTTGTTTGTATTCAAAATATACTTTCATGTACTTAACCGCATGCATCAACATATTGTATGTGTGTATACCACCAACACCCTTTACAATCTCATTTGCATATTTATTTAAATTTATTATTTACATATTTACAATCATTCTCATGCAATCCTCAGAGACAAAATCATATTGCATTATTTTGTGACAACAAAGAATTCTAGCCCATTACATCAGAGCATTCTTGCTCTTCTACTCCTTCAACAATTCACACCATATTTTTTCTAAGGAATGGAGTACATCCTCCTCAAGCTAATATTCAAAACAAAACAATCATGACTCTTCAAAATAGAGTCAGCCATGCATCGATGGTATTTATTCAATCATGGGAAGTATAATTCTTTCCTTACATTTCACTTATTCAAGCGAGTCATACCATGCCTTTTAGCATATATATATATATATATATATATATATATATATATATAGCATATTTTATCATACATTTTTTTGACATTCAAAATTCATCTATTGAATCTTGGTCATATGTGCATCACTTACATTTTTTTTTATTATTCAAAATTCATCTATTAGATCTTAAGTCATGTCAACCCTTAGTATATATACATACATGGATATCAACATGTAGGTTCACTACTTGCATATTTTCCATGTCATTCATACACACTGGTACTTTGAACTTTAATATCAATTTTCTGGAGATCTTACAACCATTCACATGGAAAGTCTCACATGCATAATCATAATTATATTTTCATTTCTGTATGGAATCAACCAACAAGAAACCCCTCTTTCCCATCTTCTATAAAAGCATTATGAAATTCATAAATGCAATCTAAGCAATTTCAACATTCCCCAAGGAAACCAAACAACGATTCTAACTTCTCTTCATGTCTTAATTCAATTCCTGGAGAACAAGCCTCTACAAAGGGGAATCATTTCCTAGACTCCCTCTCACTACTGCTTTCCTACCAAGCCATAATTATATGGATACCATCCACCTCTGGATGTCAATATGATCCATTGGTCATCTGGAAATGTCCCAACACTTCTTTTACTAGGATCTAGATCAAGATTTCATTGATCATTCTACCTTATCTTCATAAGGTAGTATGCAATCAACACCATCAACATTTTTACTTATGTTGCTAACAATCTTGTTGATATTAGTTTATCATCAACCAAAACATCTCATCAACACATCATACCTTACAATCAACCACAGGGTATAATAAGTCTATTTGCATGTTACATACATGCTTACTCATTATCATGTGAATACAACATATCCACATATTGTTTTTTCATGCATAAACAAATACTTGGGTCAATAGGCATATGCATTTTATTTAGTACAACCATGAGATCATAAACTTGCTCATATGCCCATATCACTTTACCTCTTTTATGAGGATTAGCAATGGTCCAAATGACTCTTTATTCCTTTGTTTAAATAGATTATATCAGTAACAAGTTTAATTCATTATAGGTCAAGTAAATTGACCTTACAATTTTCTATTAGTCCTCTAATCATGAGGATTTATACATACAGGGATTAGCTTTTATATAAACAACAATCTTAATTGTCAGGGTTCCAACAGTCCATTCTTATAGGTAGTTTTACAACCACCATCTCATTATTATCTTAACTTAAGCATCACTTAACAATATTCTGTCATTTTAGCCATTCACAGTCACCCATTCTGGACCATGTAACCTTACAAAAAAATTATATTATTTATGACCTTTTCATTGAAACATTGCCATCATTGTCTGTTAGTATATTTCCACCCATGTAGGAGTATTTATCAGTCCAACAAGGCAAACTTATAATTTTTCTATTGTAAAAATTCCAAAACAAAATCTCGATCTACAACCCTTCTTCTAAAGGAATCTTGTGCAGAAAATAACCACAATTTTAACGCAAAAAAACTCTTTCTAACAGGCTCATCTTGTCCTTATTATACCAATCTCATTATTGATATTTGGTCCATCTAGGTCTTGTGTTTGAAATTTTCTTTGATACCACTTTGTAAGACACCCAACCCCTTAAGTACCTTTTAAGGGATGGTGTGTTAACATTTCGCTTCTCCTTAACCACCTCAAAGCCTCTTCTCAAGAGAACCAAAATCTTATGCTCGTCAATAGCTTTCCAATGACGATTACCATGCTCAAATATAAGCTTTGGATCAAAAGTTGTGGCCTTCTAAAGTTTCTTAGGCCTTCATTGGCCAAAATCCACCTCATCGCCACATGGAACCCACTTGGATCTACGTCACCTATGTCCATCCGAAGTGGCACCTAACACCTGGCCCATCGACCCTTAGCTTATCAGGCTCCTAGATGGATGGCCTACACCAACTCTCGCTATTAGATAAATGATCTATAGTGTTTCAAACTGGTACTCATCGGAGTACCCGGTTACTCTGTTTGACAACCACTATGACGGGGTCTACTCCGATGGGTCATCTCCAGTCCAAGCCGCAAGAAAAGAAGGACACCGAAAAGACAAAGAAGGATATCGAGAAGTGGTGAAACTTCCATAAGAGCCCTTGGCCTAACACTTTTGACTGCTACTCAAAGTTGTTGCTGGTGGCCAAAGTGAAAGCCTCTGAATCAGATGTGGAGTCTAACTCTGAGCCAGAACCAGAAAGGGGAAGACGAATCATTGAAGTGGAACCCAGTGCCACTGTTTCTACCACCAAGCTCTAGCGTGGTGAACCAGATGATCCAGAAGAAGGAGAGCACCTCTTCCATTCACAGATGTGGGCAAAAGGCACCCCGCTGCACTTCATCGCTGATAGTGGTAGCAAGAAGAACCTCATCTCAAGAGAGGTTGTCAAGCGGCTGGCCCTACCAACAACGCTGTACCAACAACCCTACACCATTGGATGGCTTCGCCAAGGAAGCGATCTCCGCGTCAACCAACAATTTCGACTATGGTACGACATCAAGCCCTTCAAAGACGAGGTATTGTGTGATGTTCTTTTGGGCCAACCTTATTTATGGAAACATCATGTTGTATATGAGTCTAGGCCTCGTAGTGTTATTATTACTTTGAACAAGAAATTGTACAGGATACCCGAAGCAATCCCACTTAGTGCTATTTCCTTGATATCTTCTAAGAAATGCAGGAAGGTCATCTCTCAGATGGGGAAGTTTGCCTTCTTCATGATTCACTCTCAGAATAAGTGAAAGATCATAGCCACATCCAGGGTATCTGCAGCCAACCTCTCCACACAGCAGAAGCAAGTAGATAAGGTCATGGAAGAATACTTGGATATCTTCTCCTCACCTACAGAGGTACCTCTTCACTACCAGCTCAAGCACCCCATCGATATAACCCCTGGTGCATCGCTGCCCAATGGGCTAGTCTATCACCACTCTTTGTTAGAGAATGAGAAGATCAAGCAACATATCCAATAACTGCTCCACAAGGGGCACATCCATCCCATCTCATCACCTTGCGGGAGCCCAATCGTGCTGGTACAGAAGAAAGACGAAACCTAATGACTCTGTATTGATTACCGAGATCTGAATAAAATCACAATAAAAAATTGGTACCTGATTCCCTGAATCGATGACCTCCTTGATCAACTCACGGGGTCCAAATACTTCAGTAAGATTGATATGAAGTTTGGCTACCACCAGGTCTCGATAGAACAAACAGATGTATGGAAGACCGCCTTCAAGTCAAAGGAAGGCCTTTTTGAATGGTTGGTCATGCCCTTTGGTTTAAAAATGCTCCAGCCACTTTCATGAGGATGATGGATGATATACTATGACCATTCACCAATACTTTTGTAGTTGTGTATCTGGATGACATTCTAATTTACTGCAAGACTTGGGCCGAACACTTGTAGCATATTCAACAGGTTTTGCACACCCTACGGCAGGACAAGCTATACACCAACTTGGAAAAATGTTCCTTCGGCATGGACAGGGTCGATTACCTTGGATACATCATTGATCAGCATGGTGTACATGTGGATCTAGACAAGATCCAAGTCATCCGTGACTGGCCAGCCCCAACAACACTCACTAAGCTTTAGAGCTTCTTGGGCCTTGCCAATTTCTACCGCAGGTTCATGTTGGGATTCTCCCATATTGCATGGTCCCTAAACCAAATAAACAGGGGCAGTGGTAAGGCGAAATTTGCATGGGGCCGGTCCCAACAACAAGCTTTCGATGATTTGAAGCAACGCTTGTGCTCAGCCCTAGTACTTTCACTACCAGACCTACAACATCCCTTTGAGATCGAGACAGATTCTTCAGGATATGATGTGGGTGCCGTTCTCACTCAGCACGGCCACCCCGTGGCCTATAATAGTGAGACATTGTTAGATATTGTATGTAAGTACCCTACTTATGACAAAGA
Organism: Picea sitchensis; assembly: GCA_010110895.2. Lineage (NCBI taxonomy): Eukaryota > Viridiplantae > Streptophyta > Pinopsida > Pinales > Pinaceae > Picea > Picea sitchensis. The sequence goes on from SNQJ01S0147944.1 coordinate 32,164, forward strand.
AATGTACTCCATTGTGTAAGCCTACCGCCGGTGGAGACATTACATTCTTGGGAAGGAGATAGTCATCCACACTGATCATAAGCCACTATAGTTCATATAGACACAGGGAAAATTGCAGAATGATTGCCATCAAAAGTGGCCCACATACTTGCAAAAATTCCACCTCAACATCAAGTATAAAACATGAATCACCAATTGCGTCGCTAATTGCCTCAGCAGACCGCCAGTCGCGACACTCATCATGGTGCTAGAATCTTGCATCCATGAGACATTTGGATGGCCCCAACTCTATGAGACAGGCCCTGACTTCGCAACAACCTACCAAATGTTGGGTGCAAATGCAGTTGTCGATAATTTCCATCTTCAGGATGGGTTGTTGTGTCATTTGGGCCATATATGTGTTCCATCGAGTGACCAAAGTTGATCTGGGAATCCCACTACAGTTGGGTGGCAGGACACTTCAGCGTCGAAAATATAGTGGTGATGCTACAGAAACATTTCTACTAGCCGAAACTTCGATAGGAGGTCAACAAGTATATCAAGTCCTGCACAGCCTACATTATTGCCAAATCGACCACTAAGAAAAAGAGTCTGTACACCCCTCTTCCTACTCCTGACAGACCATGGGAATCTATCTCAATGGACTACATGTCGGGCCTCTCATACACCAAGCGGGGAAATGACTGTGTTTTTGTGGTTGTTGATCACTTTTCTAAGATGGCGATTCTAGTTTCCTACAAGAAGAGCATCACAGCAGAGGCCACTACCAAGATCTTCTTTGAATGAGTCTGGGTACATTTTGGAATCCCACAAACCATTGTCTCAGATTAGGATAGTCAATTTCTCAGCACATTCTGGTCAAGCCCCTGGTCACTGTTGGACACCAAGCTCACCAAACCATGGCCTTCCACCCTCAGACAGATGGACAAACTGAGCTTGTAAATCAAATGATTGCGCATATCCTTTTCATGTATAATTCAAAGCACCCTCGCACATGGGATGAGAGCCTCCCCTATGTCCAACATAGCTACAACCGAGCCCTGCATAGCTCAACTAGCCACAACCCCTTTCAAGTGGGGTTGGGATTCCAACCATTGGGTCCCATAGATGTTGCATTTCCCCTTGCGGTCACCTCGACCAACTCATCTCCTACTCCAAATAAAGCTGACAAAGCCACCCGGTTCATTGAGCATATCCAACACATCCTCCAATGGGTTCAGGATATCCTACATAATTCCAATGACAAGTACAAACAACACCATGATCAACATCGAGTGCCACATAAGTTTCAGGTGAGCGACAAAGTTTGGTTGCACTTGTAGAAAGAACGCCTTAAAGGACCCCATTGGAAGCTTCGCCCACTCCGTTATGGTCCATACACTATCACCAAGGTCATGGGGGATAATTCTTTTGAGCTCAACATTCCTCCTTTCCTTGGCTTGCACCCAGTGTTCAACGTGGATCTCCTTCGCCCTTATTTCCCACCATTATTGAACACCTCAGAAGTAGCAGAATAACTGACACCAATAGACATCAACCTCGACTGCATAGAATAGGAATCCAATGATAAAATTGTAGACACACATCTCAAGGGCACTCGACGAAAAAGGATCCAGATTTATCGAGTCGTCAAAGCAGGGTAGCTCTTGCACCAAGGCAAGTGGCTCACCCAGGGCCAAATTCAGCAGAAATTTCCTCATCTGATGGGGGACCTCAACGCAATGGAGACCATTTATTCCGAAGGATGGAGGATTGATCCATATGGATATTGGTGTCCACCCACCTTTTGCAACTAGCTCAAAACAATTTTCTGACAATTTTAGCAATTTACTATTTTTAGCAGTTTTAACTTTCGGGGCCGTTTTTAGGGCCGAAATGAAGGTTTTTCAGTATCGAGCTAATCAATGATATGCTAATGAATTATTGATCCCCCAAAATGATTATCCTTGACGATAACTTTCCAACGGGTTATCACACGCCTAAAACGGAGATTGTATGCAAAATTTACGACCCCAGGAAGTTGATGTACTAACTTACCCAAACGGGGCCCACATGACTTTTGGCGCTTCATCTCCTAGGGTTAGGTTTTTGGATGTCTAGGATTTTTTTCATTCTTGTTTATTGTAAAAATTCCTTCAGATCCTCATTGTAATCTTCTTCTTGTGAATGCGCACAACCGTCACATCTCTTCTCAGAGATAAGCTGCCACCATTCCAGCAGGCTTGTTTCCACTACATTTTACAGTTTCATCTTATTTCGTTATTGAATAGAAAACCAGTTTTACTGTATCTTTGTTATTTTTTGTTAAGAACCTGTTAATAATCTGTATTCATTTCGTTTTTCTCATAAAATCTAGATCACTCATCAATCTTTCACACCAACACTTTGACGACCATGCACTCCAACCAACTTTTGACCGATATCTATGGTCTAGGAACCACTCAGACTGTTCTTTGATGGATCCAACGGCTCCTATTGAATCAGAGGTTCTTCCATCAAATTCCTATGCAACCCTAATCCTAAGTTCTCCAATGACAACACCCTATGACGAAGGCACAAGCTCTCGTCGCTACACTGATTCAATGGTTGTGATTCCTTCAGGATTAAAACATGGGTTTCTCCAGGCTATCAGTATGATTTAGGAATTATCCAATTCAGGGATTTTTTTAATTCTTTTTAAAGGTTACCGACCTTCAAGGACTCTGAACCTTACTATGAAAACTGTGTAAGGTATTCTTCTCCTATATCAGTGGACATTTTGCATGGCCTATAGGATTTCCATTCAAACATGGAAGCTTTCATAGAGCTTAAATCTCTCCAAACTGCACAAAAAGATTCCCGGGTTCCAAGGCATTTCTGCCTCCATTCTTTCAACAAGCAATAAGTCTTGTTAATTGGTCACCCAAATGAGGATTTCCTTCCACACAACCACTCATAATAAGGATATGTTAATGGCACAAGGTCTATCATCTTTCTTTGGCCTTCAACATGCCATTACTACATTATTCCATTCCTCGTGAAAATTATTTTTTATTTTTTAACTTACATGCCTATTTTCTTTTCACATGCATCACACAACAACAAATACTCTACTACAGACACATGAGACACAAACATACAATTATATCCATAACTGCATCGACAAGAGGAAACCATTTGCACAGTTCCTTAATTATTCAAATACAAGGACTCACATTAAACACAATCATTCAGATGCAAGGAATTACCAAGGAAACAATGTTAATTCCATTAATTTTTAGGTATACATGAATATAGCACATTCACAGACATCAATCTATTTTCCCTACTCAATACACATGGCATAGAGAATAATCATATGTTTACAAGTTATAGCCAGCCAACTGACTATGGGTGTACACTTTTCCACCCAACCATAGGATCTTCTTGCTCTGTAACTTTGGAAGTAGGCCACCCCTGTTCCAAGCCATGATACCACTAGGGGATTTCTCTCACTGTTGACTAATCAAATCAAGTAAATAACTCAAAAGGTCATTCTCCTCCACTTGTCTAACAACAACATAAGTCTCCCTTCTTCCTAACTAAGCTTAGGATCTCCACGGGGTTTATTATATGTCATTCCCGTTGGTTTACATCGGCACAAGAGAGTCCCTTCACATCCACTTTGTCCCTCGACACCCTCTCCTCCCAGTGTCGGTTTCTTCCAGCAACATCAAGCCCGTGGTCCCCTTTTTCTATAGTCTGGGCTTTGGGTCTTCTCTACTCTAGCTTATAACTCTCCCACAAGTTCTCTCTTTCTCTTCCTTCCCTATGGAATCTAAACTCTCATGGAGTTATTTTTCCTATGTGTCTTTGAGGCCAAAGTTATCCTGAGGTCCATTTCCTCGTTTAGATCCTGCTCTCCATATTTTTATATCCACACCCATTTGCACACGCATGTATTCTCTTCTACCTCTTTTATCTCTTTCCTATTGGGAAGGTTCTCGACCTGTCTCCTAATTTTCTTCTTTCTGAAGGAACTTCATTCAACTAGGAAATGAGGTGATGGTATTATGTGGTACCTTTGGATGACAACTTATGTTGTCTTAACCATATCTCCCATACCTAGATTCATTTGAGGTGGTTGGTTGTTCAACTACCATCCCCCTTCTCATTAACTGGTTTTTCCTTGAAATCAACCCCCTCTCTAGTTTTCCTCACTCTTTCATATAGTAGTATCATGACCAATACTTTTAAGCCTACACGCATTAGTCAATTGGTTGGAATTTTCCAATTAAGCATTAATACAATTATAATTTTTATATTTCCATGGAATGGAAATCATTAAACATGATTAATTACATGTGGGGAAGACAAGGTTCTTACACCAACATTAGAAACTAGCACATGAATTATCCAAGAAAATAGGCGTTGGTAAGGAACAAGAACAAAGGCTTCAAAAATAAGCAAACACCATCAACCATCAAAAGACAAATGAGGCCTACAGACATGTTGAGGGGACCGATATCCTTTGACTCAAAAGTAGGAACCAAACCCACCTTAGAGTCCCAATTAGACTCTACATCGTTTGAGGGGTGGAATGGTTCTCTAGGTCTTTTGATCTAGCCAATTTATCGATGGGATTTACTTAGTGATCGACAAGATATCTTTTTGTGAAGTTCCTCCTTCAGGTTAAATGATTCTCTTTTTTTTGTTTTCTATTATTATATGAGTCTGATAAAGTAAGGTGTGATGTTATAAACCAACTAATAGAGGGAATTATTAACTACTAAAGAATGTTGAGCCTGGGATAACCCTAATGCTCTAGAGTGCAGACAACGATACTCACACCTATTACAATTCTAGTAATAATACATTAACTTGTTCGTATTTCAACATTGACTGAGATAAAATTATGGAAAGAAAATACACATGCAATAAGATAAGTGCAAGAAAAATAGTTTCCTTCGCTATACCATCATTCACATATTAACACAATGATTCGTTTTTCATCATTTAGAACAAAAGAACTATTAAAGTATTGAACAAAATAGATTATCAATATATTTAGAAACTCTTACTCGTTATAGAATCAACTACTGAGTTCAAAGATGGAAGTATTTCCTCCTCAATTAGATCACATAACGCCTTTGCTGAAAATAAAATTTGTCTCTGGTTCTAAACATAACTTCTTAATTAAAGTTGCTCAGAAATAATTCTTTACAATTCTAAAAAAAAAGGTCCTTCCCAAAACCATCGACCTCTCCCAAAAGGTTGATCCCCATATTTATAAAGAATCACTAACTTAAAAAATCTACTAAAAGTTTGAGTTAAGTAAAACAAAACAATGACACATGGCGAATTGATCTCTTTGTTCTCCTAAGATTGTCTAGTGGTTCTACTAGAGTTGATGATTCTTCTCGTACTCTAACCACTTGATGAAGAGATTCTCGCACGTGTTAGCATACAAGAATCTTTGTTGGTCCATCAAGGCTGAAATGGTTTCCTTTATCTCTATTTCCTGTTATCTATATCTGATCATCTTGGCACTTAAACGCTGTAGTGATTTGCGAACCTTGATCGGGTGTTCCATAAACTTTTTTACTTGACCTGGTGTCATGCTTGCCACCTACGCGATCTTCGCTTCCCATGATGAGTCTTGTTCTGCATGCCATTTTACTATGTCATGCAAATCAACAAAGTCTTCAAGGTGAGATGAACTCTGGAAGGTCGATGTCTTTTGTCTCCCGATTGATCTTCACCCAGATTTTCTCGTACTCAGCCTACCCTTCCTGTATCTTTTTTTGAGGTTCCTGGACCATACTTACCCAATATTCAATTTATTTTCCCGATTCTAAAGATGTTTCTATCAATAGCAATTGAATGCCATGATCCTATGTGTCTCGGCCCTTCTGTATTGCATTGATATAATCGATTCATTCTACAGCCTGGTATGCCTTTTCATACCATCTCTCCACGTCTTTACCATTTTCTAGCGCCATGAGAGTGTCTTCTTGAAAATCAGATACGCATTCCATGAAGAGATGTATTTCTCTCATGAATTGTGCATATGCTTCTCGGAATTCACTCTTCAGGAAAATTGTTGCTTGCGTTGAGGCCTGATAATATTTCTCCAAATGGCGCAGATCGTCCAACTCCTTCTTTGCGATGACTAGTTCCTTTTCGTCCCGTTTCGCTCGATCCAGCATGGCATCTATTATAGCCATCCATGCGTCGATTAGATCAATTGTCTTCGCACTTTTTGTGTTGAGCAGCTTTTCTTCTTCAGTGATGAGAAGTGTGTTATCTAGTGTGAGCCTGGATAGCGATGACCTCATCCATAGGCTCATGTATCTGTTGGTCTCTCTAGGTCAGAGTGTTTCCTAGGCTTCTTGCCGTATATATTTGTTCTATGACTAGCTCTTGTACTTATTTGACAGGGGAAAATTTTGTATGTTCTAGTGACTTGACCTCTTGTTGGTGTTTGCCGACTGGTGGAGTGTCAGCCTTAGATGGAGAAACGTTCACAAGCTCAACACTAGTTTGGTGATCGACTGTTCAGGTGTTGATCTCTAGCTGCCATAATTCATCTTCCTGTTCACTAGAGCCTAGCTCATACTTGGAGTTGTCTTTCAGAGTCTCCGACAGGTCGATAAATTTAGTGACTAGGGTACTCTCGACCTCATTGTCATTTTCTTTTGGAGTCTCCAATAGGTCGATAAATTCAGTGTCTAGGGTACTCTGTGATTGGTACTGGAGTTATAAGTGATACCTCTGAGCTCTCTTCATCATCATATATAGAAATCAAATCAAAGAGAAATTTCGGCACACCCGTTTCACCTTATTTTATTTGAATCTCTTGTTGGGTTGGAATAATCACTGGTGATCTGGCTTGTGCAGACAGAACTTTGGGATTTTCTGGATCGGTGGTTCCCTCCACTAGAATTGTTTCTGAGTTGATTTTCTCTTCTTCGATATTTCTTATGTCATCCGAGTTGAACCTCAAGGGTTCTATCAAAGAGTCAAGCATGGGTTCATCTTACATCCTTTCTATGACCCTTTGGGCTTCTTCTAGTAACATCATTCTTCTCCACTGCGGATTTTTAGCTTCGATTGCGTTGCTTTCATCTCTTACTCTGAGGGATTTTTGAGCTGATTATTCTATAGTCTCAACCTTCTTTGTTAAGCCCTAAATAGTGGCTCATTACCCCTTAATTAGGGCATATTACATTAGTGATGCTATTTTATTTATGTCGGATTTATTCCATTAGTTGTAATTGTACCTCCTAGTCTCCTATATATACCAAGGAGACATTTTCATTTGGAATCATCTTTTATTTGGACATTTATGTGGGGTATAAGAAGGTTTACCCCTAGAAGAGGCTTATTACCTGAAATTACCTCTTTTTCAAGGCATTGAGTACTTATTCTAAGGTTTTTCTATGCTATATTAATATTTGGTTCTTAACATATGGTATCAGAGCTCAAGGTCTTGGGGTTTTTATGCTACATCTAAGACATCTTGGAATTTTCACGATAACATTTTTTATACAACACTTCATAAGGAATGGCTTGGAGGATATTTAGTATACAGATCAAGGTACTTTGGGTTAAAATTTCATCTCCTGAGGCCTTATACTTTCGGAGATATAACTTGTGTAAGATAGGGTTCTGGAATCATCTTGAATTGAGTCATTGTGGAATTTTCACTTTAACATTTTTTCTGTAACGTTTCAGACCCTGAACTCCAGATTCTATTCACAAAAATTAGTAAGGTATCTATGGTAAAAAAATTTATCTTCCAGGACATCTTAAAATTGTAGATACACCCTATGGAATATAGGATATCTGACTAGTCTCAAGCAGGTGTTCCGGGTAAAAAAATCATAACTTATTTCTGGAGTATCCAAATTGTGTGAGAGTGGTTGAATTGGATAGTGGATATTCCATAGTAGTTCTGGTATGATTTTTAGAATTTATATCAATTATTTTGTACGGAGCACACTATACAAGTGAGATCTCATGGAAAGGCCAAAAATCAACAAGTTGTGGGGAAGTTACTATAAATTTCTCTTGGCACATCTGTTTTTTATCAGACCTATGGCATTGTAGAGAATAAATATCAGAGAACTACAAAAAACAAAAATTCATACCCATAAGTGATCTGAAAATAGGGGGTTGACTTGTTTTGCTATGCAAGCACCCTCTACTCCATTAAAATAAACTTCAGGACCTTGCTCAATGTCTTAGTTGTGCAAGAGAATTTATGTGTCAAGTTTAGGCCTCTTTTATGCGTTTATGTGTGGGGTTTTTAAAAGGTTAAATATGTTGTTTACATAAATACAACAGCAAACATAAGTTGCAGCAAAATAATAACCAACAAAACTCACAACAAGAACAACATGATAAAGGAGTTCACCCCCAACTAGGCTACATCTCCTTGAGCCTCCATCAATGGACTAGGATCTATGGGATTAGTTTGTCAAATATTATTTTACAAGATGTTTCTCAAATCCAATGGATTTACCGACTGTACCATTGGGTTCAGAATACATAAAAACCCCAAAAATGATTGTTAGATCTCTGAAACCAGACCATGGCTCATTTGGGCATGACCTCTTCTACTGGTGGCCTTGAGCTTCCCTGAGCTTCCTTGTGGAAAAAATACTTGTAAAAGTCCTCAAATGCCTCTGAAACCTGTCCCAATGCGTTCATATCATAACAAATAGTCAAGAATGACTATCCGGTCACTAAAAATGGACTTGGGCTCATCTGAGCATGACCTCCTTCAATGGTGGCCCTAAGCTCCCTGAAAATTCAAAGTAGAAAAACTTGCAAAATAATTCTCCAAATTCCTTTGAAAACTGTGTCAATGGATTCAGAACATCCAAAAAACCCTAGCTGGGCTTTTTCAGCACCTCATTTGGCCAAAAAATGAAGAAGATAGGCCTCCTGTCATTTTCCTCCTTGAAGCTTGTTGTCTCTAGTTTGCCAATTTGCACCTCCTGTGTGAGTAACCTAGCTTCTAGGAGTTTCCCGTGCATAAAACCAGCACGCGCACCATTTCTCTGATTGGTGCTAAACTGTCGCACTGTTAGCCAACTTAGGGCCTCAAAGGGTGGAGGTGTTGGGAGCATGGGGGGTCATGTGGCCACGTCCCAACGTCAAATTATGCACTATTTGCAAGATTGCTTGTAGGCTTGACAAGTGGCAGGCGCATGGTGTTATCCATTTGAAATGCCCGTGCAATACGTGTGTTGAGGTCATATGGGGGTGGTGCATATAACCGAGGGTTGGGGCTAAGCCCCAGCCCAGACGCGCCCAAACTATACAACATGCCAACTTTAAATAAATTTTAGAACATAGGTATATTAAGACCCATCGTGTGGCACGTCGGTTTGGAAACCTTTGCCAAAGCGTTTGCCATATGTGGAGGTCCGGGGTTCGACTCCCATGGACTCCACCATAATTTTAAACAAACAAACCTAGGTGCCACGTCGCAGCCCACGCCTGGGCCACGTGGCACCATATCATTTGCCACATATATGCCACGTGTCCTTGACTCATTCGCCCACATGTCCTGCCAACCCCACGTTGCCAAGTCATCTTTTCCAAATAAGCATGTGCCACGTCAGCATTGACACGTCACCTGTACGGACTGTACAGTCAACAAAATTTTTGCCTGTTTGGCAAATCAAACAGAACACGATATATCACTCATACAATGTTCATATGAACCCGTTCGAAGTGCGTTGGGTTCGTGAGGATGAGGCCTTATTACCTATTTATTTTGAAGCAATTCCGAGCACTTTTATTTTTTAGCTAAATTTTGACCCCTGGTCCAGAGGTGCCACGTGGCACCATATCATTTTCCACATATATGACACATGTCCTAGACTCATTCACCCATGTGACCTGCCAACCCCACATTTCCACATTAGCTTTTCCAAATCAACACTTGCCATGTCAGCACTGACACGTCACCTATAAAGACTGTACAGACTGTACAATCAACAATTTTTTTGTCTGTTTGGAAAATCAAACAGAACGTGATATGTCACTCATACAGTGTCCGTTTGACCCCATTTGAACTGTGTTGGGTTTGTGAGGATGAGACCTACACACATGTTCATTTTGAAGCGATTCCGAGCACTTTTAGTTTTGGGCTAAATTTTGACCCTTGGTCCAGACACTGATCAAGAAGGGACAAAATTTTGGATATACAATAAAATGAAGATTGTCTAGAAGAACCACCTAAAAATCAAGGTTTAAAGTGATACTTGGCCAACATGCCACCAAAAAAGGGAACTTCTACACCAAATAAGCCTCCAGATAGTCCTTCTTGGACTCTTGATGAAGGTGAATAAATGCGTAGGGACATAAATGATTTACAAAAGAAGACAATAACAAAATAAAAACTACAAGAGATGAGGGATTCAATAAATACTAAGATGGATGGCTTAAAAGAGGAGATTGTGGAAGGATTGAAAAATTTCCTAATAGAGAGGACGCTTGAAAGTGAAAATGTATCCCATGAAATTCATGATGAGGACACAAGGAAGATGAATCAAGAATGGAGAAACCCTAACTTTGGGTTGAAGACCAACCATTTTCCTAAGATCGATATGAGGAAGTTTGATGGAAAGGACCCAATCACATGGATACTTCGGATGGAGCAATTCTTTGATCTACACAATGTGCCACATACACAAAAGGTACAGATTGCTTCTTTATATTTAGAACCCAATCAATTTGTGTGGTATCAATGGCTTCATTCTCACAAATAACTCTTCACTTGGACAATTTTTACGGAAGAAATGATAGCACACTATGAGGATACAAGGATCAATACCTTCTTTAGCCAATTGATAAATCTCAAGCAAAATGGTTCAGTTATAGAGCACATTGAGAACTTCCAAAGATTGAATATAAAGGTAACAAATATTCCAGATGAGCACTTGATTGATGTATTCATAGGAACTTTAAGGAATAACATTCAAGATGAGGTTCGTCTTTGGGAACCCAATTCATTGGAGAATGCATTTAGGGTGGTAAGAAATGTTGAAAGTAAAAATATGGCTATGGCTACTAGAAGGACCACTCCTAACATCTATCGAGAGAATAATGTTCCTTCTTCTAAAACACCTCAACCTA
>SNQJ01S0147944.1:43285-55379 GCA_010110895.2 Picea sitchensis
AGATGTTGAGGCCTTTCTCTGTGTTATCTCGATCATCCAACCCGATTGGATAATAGAAGCAAGGGATGAATGGAAGAATGACGAAAAAGTGTGGACTCTCATTTAAAGGTTGCAGCAGGATTCGAGTGCATTAGATACATTTACATGGAAAAATGATTCACTATGGTACAAAGATCGTTTATATTTATGTAAGAACTCCCAACTCAAACAAAAAGTACTATTGGAATTGCACACGTCTCTAGTAGGAAGGCACTCGGGATTTTTGAAAACCTACCATAGGGTCAAGAAGGAATTTTTTTGGGATGGCCTTAAAACTAATTTTCAAAGGTTTGTCGCAGAATGTTTGGTTTGCCAACAAAATAAGGTGGAAACAATTAAGACACTGGGTCTTTTACAACCATTAGCCATCCCAAGTCAGCGTTGGGAGGAGGTTTCCATGGATTTCATCACAGGGTTACCAAAGTCTGAAGGAAAGAGTGACATCATGGTGATTGTTGACAAACTCACCAAATACGCACACTTTTGTGCACTCTCTCATCCCTTCAAAGCCAGTATAGTTTCCACCACATTCATGGAGATAGTTCAAAAGATACATGGAAGCCCAAAGATTATTGTAAGTGACAGCGATCCTATCTTCACTGGACATTTTTGGACATAATTGTTTTCTTGTTAGGGTACTCAATTGGCTCATAGCTCGTCCTATCATCCTCAATCTGATGGACAAACCGAGATAATGAACAAATGTCTAGAAGGCTAGCTTCATTGCTTTATCTCTGATAAACAAACACAACTCAATGGATTCCTTTATTTTATATTTATTGCTTCTTTGATAAGGGTTTGTAACTAATGGGTTGGCAACTTTTTTTAATTACAAGCAACAATTGATATATAATTGAGACAATATCCTTTTTTATTTAGGTCTAGGGGAATTAGTAACTTGTTAGATAATGCCATTGGCTGCCACTATAAGCCCTATGTTAGTGTCAACAACCCACAATTCAATGCTTAGCAAAAAACTTATGACTTAGAAAGTACCAAGATGTCCACATACACATCCAAGGGGGAGACTATTCTTCTAACATTTGACATTAACAGAGTGTAGATATTCTAGGGGTGACTGGTTATCTCAATTGTCACATGGTTATCTAGTTTGTCACATGAAACATGGTAATATTAGACTCACATAAAATATATTATGTATCATCACGAAGGTATTCAATACAATTGGGTTGATCTCCTTTTATATTAATGTCTAGGTAATTGTGATATTGATACAACCTTACTACTTGATATATTAATATTTAATTAACTTGTATCTATCTTTTTATTAGTCACTATATGAATGTGATTGTATTACATGTTGAAGCCTTATACTCTAACAAATAACCTATTATCAATAGTGTTGATGTTTGGGCAGCATCGGGAAGACATTCACCTATATTAATAATTAATAATATAATTATTATATTTATAATATAAGATATATAAAAAATAAGTAGTTATTTATTACACAAGGGATGCATCCTTTCATGGATGGTCACCATATATTCTCTATATATGACACATTCATCATTGTAATAACAAATCAATCACACACATCATCTCATATAAAAATTCAACATGGTATCAGAGCTGGTACAACCTTAACTCTCTCCCAAGAGTCAAGGGGTCTGTGATCATGCTATTTCCACTTATGTAATGGTATCAGAGCTGACACAACCTTGACTCTCTCACGAGAGGCTATTTTCACTTAGATAATCCTACGTAGATGTAGGATCAGATAGGGAGAATAGAGTAGATTGTTTATGTGTGCAGCAAGGAGTTAAGCATGTATTGCTTATGAATCTCCGTATGTGACTCGGAGAGGCCTAAGATCAATACATTATGAGTTACCTATCGAAACAAACAATTTTGTTGTGCAATAAGAGAGATCTATTGTTGAATAGCCTGTGTCAATTTAACCAATAGATGGCCTATTTGAATGACTATGTGTGTCGCAAGGGAAGTTTGTAGTGATGTTAGTGTTCTTCTCAAGTCAGGTGAGCCCAATTGAGGTGCTCGTGTAGCATTATTCAGTGGCTCAAGAACAAACACATACCAACTTCTGTGTGTCGAAGAGTTGTATGAAACAAATATCAAGAATACAAATTCCAAGTGATATGGATGGCAAGTTGTTGCTTGAGTAGTGTTGAAATATTCTACGTGAGAAGAGGATTTGGTTGAGCTCAATAGGTAGCATGGAAGATGGGCTGACAATAATCTGATGCTCGTGCTCACAGAAATCATCCTGGAGGTGTGCCTATTTTACCGATCACTGTCAAAATGAAGTGTACGCAAGATGGTGCATAGCTTTGTGCTCGCAGACTGTAAGAAATCTACCTGCACTTGATTGTTGGTTGTATGAGTTTGGAAAATTTGCAGTGCACAATACTATTATGTTTCTTTTCTTGTGCATTGATCTCTTTTTTGGTGGAGGATGAAAAGTTGTGGCAACCAATTGTATGACTGTAATATCGATTGGAAAAGACTACCATGTATATGCCTTCGTGGATTGTCTTGATACAAGTTTGGATGTGTAGTTAGCATACATTGTAACCTGTGGTGCATGATATATATGTTGTATATTTCCATTATCGGTTGTGGCAACAATTGTTGGTTGTAGCACCCATAAAGTTCACAGATGGAAGAATGTCTATCACCATGTATAAAATCATGGAAGCTAGCCACGTTTTGGTGCTCTTTGATGAGTTACTAGTGGGGAGAACGAGTGGGTGTTGACTACTCTAGTGTTGATATATAACCCTTGTTGTTTGATAGCATTTAAATGAATGGAAAGGCATAGTAAGGATCTGCCCCTAGTTTTAGTTTTGTACTTTGTGAGATACCAACTGTTGGGTTTATCTACAAATTCGTTGGAGCTGGTTCAATGATGTTGCGCTCCAATATTGAAATACACATGTAAAATTGATTCACATGCACACCTCATAAGCATTCCCATTCTAGGTTAGGTATATCTTTGCCAAGAAATTGATTTGTTATGATGTTTGGATAAGGCGTCTTTTAAATAATGCTTGATGTATGTTAAATAATGCGAATGGTAAATTGAGTTGTTGGACAAGTCATGATGATGAGGGTTATTGCCAATTTGGTAGCCATTCACATGAGAATTTAAGAAATTAAATCTTCAATTTAGGGTGCATGCCCCTGTAAAATTGTAATTGGGTATAAGTTGTTGTCTTGAGAAGTTGGAGATGCATGGTCAGTGTTACCCAACACTTTAAGTTCAAAATGAAGGTCCAAGGTTCCATGTTTATGGTAAAAGGTCCATATAGATTATCAAGAAAGAGATTACGGTGAAGTGAAATGTAATTTCTTGTTTTGGAGATCCATGTATTGGAAGAGAGTTTGAGTTAGAAGGTTATAAACGATTATGGTGTTGAGAGAACATTAATTATTTCCAAAAGTGCTAGCCACTAATGGAGTATACAGTGCTCGTAGACTTGAGGGGAAGTTAGTGGTGACTTCCAAGTGGATCTACAAAGATCAAGCATGCAGCAGATGACAACATCAAAAATAACAAAAGCATGGTTGGTGCGGCAATAGCCGTATTGGACTAGGGTTTTCCTAGAAAGAGGGAGTGGACTATGAGGAGACATTTGCTCCAGTCATCAAGGGAAAATAATCTCATTGATCAATGTAAAAAGGGGCTTGACCTCTGAGTTTGAAATGAAGGATCTTGGTTTAATGCATTACTATTTGGGATTAGAAGTATGGAAGAAGCCATGTGAGATCTTCCTTGGTCAAGGGAAGTATGTTATCACGATCCTTCAAAGATTTGGGATGATGGACTGCAAGCCCATGACCACTCCCATGGTGATGAACCTGAAGAAACTAAGAGACTTTAAGTCAGATTTGGTGGATCCTTGTATGTACCAGTAGTTGATTGGCTCATTGATGTATTTGGTTAATACCAAGCCAAACATTTGCTTTGATGTGAACACATTGAGCCAGTTCTAGGTGGAACTGAGACATGAGCATTGGATAGACGCAAATCACATTTTGAGATATTTGTATGGCATGCTAAGTTATGGTTTAAGATATGTCTCAAACAATGATGTATAGTTGTAGGGATATACAGATTTTGATTGGGCAGGGAGTGCAAGTGACAAAAAGATTATTTTTGGTTTATGTTTCATTTCGGGCTCTATTATGATATCTTGGTCTAGCAGGAAACATAAGTTTGTCACACTCAACACTACAGAGGTAGAGTATATTGCAACTTGTGATGCTTTTACGGAAGCAATATGGCTTTGTAAACTTGTTTCTGTACTATTTGACTAGGCATGGGATTCGACTGTGATACACTATGATAATAAAAGTTGTGTAAAGATTTCATAGAACCCTATGTTCCATGACAAGTCGAAGCACATTGAGATCAAGTACTACTACATCTGTGATAAAGTCCAGAAGGGAGAAGTGAAGCTCCAGTACATATCCACCAATGAGTAGATAGCAGATATTTTGATGAACCCCTTGTCCAAAGGAAGTTTGTATACTTCAGTGAAAAGCCGGGGCTCTTGAAGATTACTCCCTTGGTTGAAAGGGAGTGTTGATATTCTTGCATTGTGGATAGTCAATGTGTTTTTGGATTGACATTCTCCCTATGGAGAATGGTCCAGGTTGGACAGATTGTTGATGTATCATGGATTGACATTTTCTGCAGAAAATGGTCCATGACTGACATTCTCGTGTGGCATAGATGGTGACCTGATCAAGATGAATGGTCTGCCCCCTATGGCACGAATAGTGACATGATTAGGGAGGTTGGTACATGACTGACATTTTCTCTATGGCACATATGGTGACCTAATTAAAGAAATAGTTTCGAGACTGATATTCTTCTATGGCACATGTAGTGACCTGATTAGAAGAATGGTCCATGTATCCCATGGCATGATTTTCAACATCTGGAAGGACTGACATTCTTAATGTGGCACAGATGGCGATCTGATCAGGAAGAATGGTCCTTGTAGTCATGGGACACTATGTGTACCACTAGTGGAGATGGTGTCTCTCTGGACAGTAGTTGTGTGCTACTATGGAGGTTGCACCACTAGAAAATATTGTGTGTCTCTGGACAGTAGTTGTGTGCTACTACGGTGGTTGTGTACCACTTGTGGAGATTGTGTGTCTATGGATAGTATTTTTGTGCTACTACGGTGGTTGTGTACCACTTGCAGATATTGTGTGTCTCTGGATAGTAGTTGTGTGCTACTACGATGGTTTTGTACCACTGGCAGTGATTGTGTGTCACTATATGGTAGTTGTGTGCTACTAGCATTGGTTGTGTACCACTGGTGGTGATTGTGTATCATCATACAGTAGTTGTGTACTACTATGGCTTGGCACAGTTATGTTTTATTGGATGGAATTGTAGTATTTGTGTGCTACTAGATGATTTCCATGGAGACTACTAGATCACTTGGGAGCATTTGTGTGTTGCTTGATTGCAGAGACTGTGACGAATGATTTGAGCTATTGATGGCATGGTAGTAGTTTTTTTCTACTAGTTGATTGCAGAGTAATTAGTGGACTACTAGATGAAGACATCGTGGAAAGATACCTCCCTAGCTAAGAGGGAGTGTTGATGTTTTGGTATTTGTGTGAGGAACTTTCCTCTAGACAACCTTTCTTAGAAGAGAACAAGATTCTGGAAGTCCTGGAAGACCATTGAACAATGGGAGAATATCTCAGAGATAGTTATTTGACTCAGACGGAGAACTGCAGAGGGAGTTTCCCCTCAGTTCAGGTGGGAGAAAAACAACTCCAAGGACTGATAGACATGTGTCATGAATCTAGAGAAAAGTTTGTATACTTCATAGACAAGCTTGGCATGATGTAGAATGTCTCTCTTGCTGAGAATGTGTGTTGATGTTTGGGCATCATCACAAAGACATTCTCCTAGATTAATAATTAATAATATAATTATAATATTTATATTATAAGATATATTAAATATATATAATAAATAAGTAGTTATTTATTATCCAAGGGAGGCATCCTTTCATGGATGGTCACCATATGTTCTCTATATATAGCACATTCGTTATTATAATAACAAATCTATCTCACACATCATCTCATATAAAAATTCTAGAAATAGGAGAGAACCAAATGAAATATTAATGAAGATAATGTTTTGTAATTATTATCAGAAAGAATTGAATTCTACTTTAAGTAAATGAAAATAAGTGATTATTATTAGTAGGAATTCAATTCTATTTAAATGAATTTAAATGAATGAAGTGAATACTTATATTAATCTTCTTTACTAAATTTTGTAACCTATAAAAATATGTAAATTTTCTTTATAAATGCTATAAATAACCACTTGAATATATACATGATTTGATATAAAAGCTCAAATTTATGTTTTTATGTTCTTTCTATAGAAAGGCTCTTACCCACATATATTGTAATCACTCTTTTAACTTTGTATAAACGATTAACATTATTCCAATAATAATAGGTGGCTTCTAAGAATAATAATCTCTATGTATATACTTATTTGATTTCACTTAAAATTTAAGTTAAAATATATTTTTATTATTGATATTTTTTTAAAATATTAAATTACATTTTTTTTTTTCACTAAAATATCTAAAACACTTTTCAATATAATTCTGACAATTCTTTTAATTTCACTTCATATAGTAAAATAAAACAAGTTTTGAAGAGCTTTTTGTTCATATATTTGAATTCATGCATAAGTTTGAATTACAACATTGTGTGCCAACATTTCGAAGATGTTTATATCAATACCAAAATTGCATTAACTTATGTTCCTAATAATGGTGTTGAGGTGAAGTGGTGGAGCATTACTTATCAAAATTACTTAAAATACATTCATAATAACAATAAAAATTATACTAAAACCAACAAATAATGGCGTCCTTTTATTATAATATAAGCCAACAACATTCTCTCAAATAAGTAGTCAACCAATCATTATTTATTCTATAAAATAAAAAATATGTCCATATTATGTAAAAGAAAAAGATAAAATAAATAAATTTTAAGTGCCAACAACTTAAAAATTCAAAAAGTTAAAAAGTTAGTCATGATGAGAATTTTTTTTGATGTAAACTATGTAAGAGATTTCCAAACATCCAACTTTTGAGTGGACACTCCACCCATCATATGTGCTTTCATGTCCATGATGATGGGTGGAGTGTCCAGATTTTTACATTAAAAATATCGAGCATAATATCATATATTCATAACCATATGAATAACTACCATAAAATTATTTCCTCCTATTTTTATAGGATGGCATTTGAGTGTCATTATTTTGATTTTATACAATATTCATTTATTTTTAGTTGTATTATATTTTATTAATATTCATCATGATTTAGTCTATTTTGTGTAAATTTTGTAATTATTAATTTTATTAATTGTTTTCTACTTTGTTTTGAATTTTGTAAATATACACGTTGATGTCTCTATTTTTCACATAATATACAACATAATCACTAGTTTGAAATTGTGTCTATTTATTGGATATTTTCTCAAATCATTTTTTATGAAATAGGATATATGGAAGGAAAAGGAAAAACTATTGATTATTGGGATTACTAATAAATGAAAAATTTAATAACGAAGAAAGAGATCAATGACACACCCTAGACGATGATAACCACAATGATAATTGAATTTACAAACAATTGGGATCAAACCTTTAATGTATATCGTTACCATGTCCAAGAATTTGCAATCAAAACCTATAATTACCATGACTATGAATTTACAATCAAAACAATTGCAATGTAATTAGTGCTTTAAAAATGACAAAAACTTGGGTCATCTGAAAAAGTTGAGTAATCCACTTCACATGGTATACAAGTATATGTTATTGGAATAGTTAAGCTCTGAATTTGCATTCAGTATGCATGCATCCAACTCCACTAGCCTTAATCACTGGCTCAAATTATTGTTAAAGAGATCACAACCTCTCCCAAGGATGAAGTGTAGATATGGATTTTGATTGTATGTGAAACCATATGGATTTTGATTGTATGCAAAACCCTATATGCGAGTTATATAGATAGTGTGGCTTGGGTATATGCAGAGGAGGAAACTTGAAGAAGGAAAAAAGAGGCTAGACGAGAAAGAAGACATCAAACCACAATGAATAGTGGGAGATAACAAAGATTGTGTAGTGATGTTGATTACAAGATGGTTCAAAAATAAATAATTGGCATCACATGTATTTATTCCAATGACATGAATTTAATGACCTAATTATCTAAGATTAAAACTCCAAACTTAGGTTATCTAAGTTTGGAAAAAAAATTGTATTGTGTGTGTTCCATGATTAAAACTAAAAACTTAGATATAATCTAAGATTGAAAAAGTTGCATTCTCTTAGAAAAATATTTGTGGTAAAATACAAACCAATAAATAAATTCAATGTTATAGTCCTTTGTTGCAAACTAATAAAACATCACCTATAACCTTTCCTCAAACCGAAAAAGTATATGCAACTCTCACCAACTAAACTATCCCATAAGACTTAGAATTCTAACCTTTATCCCAATCTTTTTAAAATAACATAATAAAACACCTCATAATTATAATAAAGTCTATTATATCACTTTCTTTCCTTTATACACGCTCATCCAAAAGGCCAAATACAATGCACTTTTTCACACATTGAGAAAGGAAATCCTTCCTTATCATAACTCTAAAGCATGATAATAAGCACAACGTTACAACATTTAATAGTGTGTTTTTTGATATACATGAGATGTTATGAAATTGTATATTCAAGCGTGTATTTACGCTGAAAGGAGTACACCTATTGACAATGGGCACAATTAATGATCTTTTAACTTTATTTAACCTTAAACTTTAATTTGATGGCTATGCATTAAAGATGCTGGCATATTCTTAGTCGTCCTCAAAATCAATGACTCAGATTTATTGTTCATAACTTTCTTGCATTTATCAAGACATCCGTTAACATGTTTACTTTTAACATTTTAACCAACCTTTTAACATTCTCAGCCGCGAACATTACGAATATTACAATCTATTCTAATCTATGCTAATCTATATATCATTAAATATTACAATTTATTGTAAATATTGTGTGGCAAATGTTACGAATACAAACAATAAAATCATTGTCACGCCCTACGATGCATCAATTACACATACAAAATATCTTAATGCAATGGCGTACTGCCTCACAGTATGAGGAAAGAGATTCTCTGACTCTAACAGGAATTTCAAAACTAAATTACTTGTCAAATTTGATAGTTTATTTGAGCGGTAGTTTAAACTTTCTACTAAATAGATTTTTTATTTTTTTTTAGATATTTGTTTTAATTGATTATTTTTATATAATTCAAGTATTTTAACTCTTGAATTCATTTTTTATTTAAAAATGAATTTTAAATAATAAAAAATTTAATTTATTTTTTATTCAATAATGAATTTTAAATAATAAAAAATAATAATTTTTTACAAATTTATATTTATATTGTTAAATCTTATCTATTTTAAAATTTTTAATTAAAAAAATTATAAATAAATAAATATAAAAAAAAAATTAACCATATAATTTGTCAATAAAATGTCATCTCTATTAAAAACACCAACAATAAAATCATTGTCAAGACTTACATTTAACTTGGGAGCAATCTTCTCTCCAGAATTACTTATCCGGTAGGTTTTCTGGTGGTCCGCTTTTAAATTTCTGGTCAATCCAGAACTTTGAGAAAAAATTTTAAGCATCTGGGTTGATTTAAAATAGAGCTTAATCTTTGAGGTAATAGAGCTTAATCTTTGAGGTAAGGTTCTGAAATGCATGGAATATTGATCCATGAAAAATTCAACTTATCTCTGAAAATCTTGCCGGATTCAAATCCATTTTTTACCTTAAAATACAAAACTCTAAAAAGAAGATTGCTCCCAGTTAGCTTTCTCCGGTTTATCCTGCTGAACCCAGATTTATAAAAACAGTTGCAGTAACTCAACCCTGAGTCTCCTCCGTGACAGTATACGGATCTGCCGATTCTGCTGCTGCCAAAAAATATGTATGCTTTCCACATCTATGATCTCCTTCCTTGAAATTTAATTACGGGCAAGCTAAATAAATTCCCTGTCACATGGGAAACGACTCCCTGAACCCTAACCCGCAATACTCCCATCATTCCGAAAGCCACCCCGAAGGCTGTGGCCGACCAAAAATGTCGCCATATTTAACATCATATGATACCGAGGCGTACCGTTTCAACTGCCCCAGCGCAGGGTAGGGCGCCCTACGGCCTTCCCCTGTAGGACAAACATCACTGCCCTCCTCACAATCGCCTCCCCCATAGCTGCCAAAGATAAATTTCCGGAGCTTCGACAGCTTACCCTTCACCCGGGGCTTCTTCTCGGCCCTCTGCTTGGACGCCTCCGCCAATTTCTGTTTCAACTTAACCTGCCCCATACAGCCTACTTCCGGGGATGTCGGTTCCTGGGATTCGAACCCGGCGCCATTTTCCGGGATTACGGAGCTCCAACGTCCTTTCGCAGGGCGATGCCTGGTGGAATGATCTAGTCTCTTCAAGCGTCTGCCGGGGCTGAAGGTAGCCACAGCCCAGACTGCAATCGGCGTTCTGATCGCATGGGAAGATTTCGTGGGCATCTGATGTCCGGGACTTGCGGCCATTTCGCTGGAGCTAATAGGCTTCTCACTGTCAATGGTTTTCTGAAGCTGGCCTTATTGCTTTCTCCCAACTAAGTTTGCTTATATGAGCTTGGATGGAATCAACACGAAAAGCACGATCGGAGAAGGATTCTACAAACAAACTACGGGAGCTGGCGTGATGTGATTGAAAGGTTGAAATTTATCAGTGCACAGTAGATGGTAGACAACGATAGCAATAAATCCAAACAAGCTTCTTGTCTGTTACTGCGAGAGTCGGCCAATAATATACATTTACAGTTTTGTGAGTCCAGTAATCTTGTCCCATTTTTATCATCGGAGAGTAACAAGCGCACATGGTTCAGGTTACAGCATTATTTTTCAAATCTGTCTCTTCGGATAGATTTAATTTAGGTACGTCTTTAGGTTTAGTCTTCCCACGTGTAGAATGACACGAGAGATCAAATGAATACTTACGCTCTTTCGCTTCTTTACCATCACATTCAAATTTATGATGAGTTTCAACGCTTCGTCTCACTGCACGTGTGTACAAAGAATGCTCCGCGTTTTTTAAGGGCGCCTTATAACCACGTTTGGAAGGGCATTTTTATTTCCATGAAAATCATTAGACAAATGTATTAGGTTAGTAGCTCTTGTGTACTTCACTTGTTTGTCTCTTTGGGACATATAGGGTGTACAAAGATGGAATGGCAACATGGGGTGGGTGGCATTATAGACGGTGACTAACTGTTTTATGAAATGTTGGGTGATATATTTTTTGTTATTTAAAATTCATTTTTGAATGTAGAAATAGATTCAGCTTGCTGAAAAACTTATGAGGCATTTGGATTATAACAATTTTTCGTGGGGCAACGATCCCCTGGAAAAGCTTCATTTTGTAGAACGTTTAGACTACGGCTTCATCATGTGGCTTCCTATGACATATGGACATTAGCTAGTGTTAATTGCATGCATGCAAGTGGATATATGGGCGTTTACTAGTGTTAATTGCATTCAAGTGGATGTATGGACCTTGTGTGGTGTTAATTGAAAGACATTGTAGTTTGATTGGGTAGTTGACATTGTTCTCTTCATAGTTTAGCCTAACATTGTGGGTTTGGTTTGCATTTTCTTAGGCTATTTGTTCTCTCTACGACCAAATCTTGATTGGGATAGTAGCTCGATGGTCCTCTATTGGAGTTGTTGTGTCTTAGCTAGTGCCCACGCCTATTTTGCACATTTGAACCCCATGGCCCCCTCCATCCATTGCCCTCACATTTCTCCTATTCGTTGCCCCCTCCATCCATTGCCCTCACATTTCTCCTAATGGTTTAGTATGCCTTGCCACTCAATTCTAGCCAAAGATTCCAACATAAGTGGTAAACAAAGTGGTGA
>SNQJ01S0147945.1:14925-36910 GCA_010110895.2 Picea sitchensis
GCATTAAATTCTGGAAACATTTTGCGGATAGCAGATTATTAGATATTAAGAATCTAATTTTAGCAGGTGACCTCAATTTTGTCTGCGATCCAGAGGAGGTTTGGGGGGGTACTTCTAGACAAGCTATATTTGATAACTTTTACAAGGACCTGTTTGGGGATAAAAATCCGATTGACGTGAAACCTACAAACCTGGTTCCGACGTGGAGAAATGGTAGGTCGAGGGAACAAGTTGTGGAAAGAAGGCTTGATAGGTGTTCAGTTGTCGAAGATTTGTTACTGAAGGTGGGGATTTACCGTTCCTGGGTTGAATACCCATTCATATCAGATCATGCTCTAGTTCTTTTACAGTTGGATGCTCCTCCGACTCATATTGCTTCTCCCTTCAAATTTAATGATCACTGTCTATTAGATCCAGAATTTGAACATTTGGTTTTGTCAACTTGGAACAATCCAATTTATTTGACTGAATCAGGGTTCAAGAAACACCTCATGTGGAAATTAAATAATTTAAAAGAAAAAACTAAGCACTGGTATCGATAGAAACAGGAAAAGAACTTGGTCAAACTCAAATATTGAGAAGAAGGAATTAAATTATCCATTTCGATACTAAATGCAGATACTACAAACTTGGAGGAAGGGAGGATTTTGCGACAAAAAGAATTGGATAGAAATGTGATCCTTAGAGGTATCGAAGAATCTTGGAGATTACGCAGCAGGGCGATTTGAATGGCGAGTGGGGACAATAATACAAAAAAATTTCATAACTTCGCCAATTTCAAACGTGCGAGAAAGCACATTTGGGAAATTTCGGATATTGAAGGGTCAATTTTCACAGAGCCAGAAATTATTAAAAAGGCCACCTTTGATCACTTTAATAATTGTTTCAAGAATCAAGAAACTCCAAATATGGCTGAGAAATTTAAAATTGCAAGTATGTTCCCAAAAATCTTCAAAGAGGAGGACTCAAACAGACTCACTCAATCGGTATCATTGGCGGAATTAAAATCAATTCTCTTCAAGATCAAAAAAGCCAAGAGCCCTGGCACGAATGGATGGTCAGTTAAATTCTTCACTTTTTTCTTTGATATAGTGGGACAGGACCTTCTTGATATGGTGGAAGAAATGAGAAGACTGGGATCAGTGGGGGGCAGTATAAATTCAACTTTCATAGCTTTGATCCCGAAGACTCAAAAGCCCAAAACCTTTGATGATTTTCGATCGATTTCCTTATGCAATTTATGTTATAAATTAATATCCAAAATAATTTCCAATCAGATTAAACCCTTTCTATCTTGTGCACTTTCCAAAGAACAGTTTGGCTTTCTCCATGGAAGGAGAATTCAAGAAGTTATTGGCTTAGTACATGAAAGCTTACACAGCATCAAAAAAAAGAAATTAAGGGCGCTAGTTCTTAAATTGGACTTGAAAAAGGCTTACGACTGTGTCAATTGGGATTTTTTAAGACTCATTATGATCTCTACTGGTTGCGGCTCTCAACTAAAAAATTGGATAATGGATTGTGTTTCGTCTTCTACATTAGTTGTTTTAATTAATGGAGAAGCGACGGGATTCTTTAAAAATGGTAGGGGGTTGCGACAAGGTTGTCCTTTGTCACCACTACTATTTATCCTTGTAATGGAAGGACTCAACGTACTGTTGAAATATGCTCAGGGAGATGGTAAAGTCATAGGTATTAAAGTCTCCAGTCTTTTTAAGATTCTGCATGTTCTTTTTGTTGATGATATTATTATTATGACAAGGGCTGACTCAAAGGAGTGGTGGGAGATAGACAAAATAATTTCATCCTTCTTCTTAGCATCTGGACTAATGGTAAATCAGTTCAAATCTACAGTTCTACATGCAGGTTTGTCAAGTAATGATCTTACCCCCTTCAAAGATCTGCTCCCCTATGATTTGTCTGAAGGGTTTAAGTACATGGGCTATCATTTAAAGGGTTTAAGTACATGGGCTATCGTTTAAAGACCGAAATGTTTAGAGTCGAAGATTGGGACTGGCTCCTAACAAAAGTTTCAAAGAGGATAGTGGTATGGTGCAATAGATGGCTTTCGCTAGGGGGTAGATATACACTGGTCAAATCTGTCTTAGAAGGACAACCAGTGTACTGGATGTCACTGGAGGCCATTCTGCGTGTTGTTTTAAATCAAATTCGGAAAATGATTTTCAAGTTTGTATGGAATGGTAGCATAGAATAACAAAAAAACCATTTATGTAGATGGGAACTACTTTCTAGACCCAAAAAAGTTGGAGGGTGGGGGATCAGAAACTTGACATTCTTCAATACGGCTCTCAATGCAAATACACTATGGAGGATGTTGACTCTGCAGGGGATCTGACACAAACTTATTAGGGATAAGTACATGAGAAAGTTGACGGTTATTGAATGGATAAGGTTGTCTAACCATAAAGTAAATGTGGCATTGAGGATGTGGAACAGTATGGTACAGTCATTTTATGTTATTCTCCATTGGTTGAGTTGGTCACCTGGGACAGGAACCAACATTATACCGGGAAAAGACCATATTCTTGGTCTAGGATAGAAGGCTATCTTAACATACCAATTGAGATCAGTGCTAGCCATAAAAGGGATTGTTTCCTTGGCATTGGCTTCAATCTTTCAAGACCCAATAACCCACTCGGAAAAGTGGATTAGTGCAAAGGATTTGGGAATATCTGGGGATTTAGAAACAGAATGGGAACAATATTGCAGAGATCTAAATGAGGCAGGGTTATCACTAAGAGAGAAAGAGGACACACTCATCTGGACAGGAGGGGATTCTACAGGGAGAATGTCAATTAAAAATATATATTCAACACTTATTTCTATCTATGCATGGCCTCAAACGAAGAGATGGAAATTTAAGTTATGGAAATGGGAGATCCAATTGAAGAAAAAACTGTTTATTTGGTTGGCTTCATAAAATAAAATACTAACTTGGCAAGTTTTACAGAGAAAAGGATGGCAGGGACATGGGAATTTTTCATTATGCAAGTCTGAAATTGAGGGCGTTGATCACTTATTTGTGCATTGTCGATTTATATAGACTGTCTGGGAAATCTTAGCTGTTCGACTAAATAGGAAATTTCGCTGGAATGGAAGGACTCTGTGTCATTGCCTTGAGACATGGATGAGAGACAAAGAATGTTCAAGTATACTAGTGGCACATCTTTGTTAAAATATATGGCAAGAAAGGAATCAAGTGATATTCGAAGGGATAAGTCCCAGCTGGATGGCAGTCTTTATTAAAACACTGAGGAATTATTGCCCCGGTAACAGCCCAAAATTAAAAATTGATATGAAATTGAGCCCACTAATTCAGGATTCAGATCATATAATTGCCTTCTTCGATGGGGCATCAATATTACAAGTACAGAAGTGTGGGGCTGGGGGAATATTTAAGTTTTCCTCTCAAAAAGTTTGTAGATGGTTCCTAAATGGAGGTAGTGGCACAAATTCAAAAGCTGAGTTGTTGGGGGCCTGGGGGACTTTAACCATGGAAAAAATGTGGAATATTACTAAACTAAATGTCTTTGGAGATTCAAAGGTTATTATTGACTGGCTCAACAATGGATGCACTTTAAATGCCAGTCATTTAGAAGGGTGGAAATACAAAACCAAAGAAATATCCTCACATTTTCAAGAAATCAACTTCATTCATATTTTTAGATATTTCAACAAGAAAGCAGACCTACTATCAAAACAGGCATTACTCGGGTTTCCTAGCAGATTGACATACTACTTTCTTGTCAATGGAAAGGCAGAGGCACCAAATCATTTAAATCTCTTCTAATGATGATTTTAGCAATGGTCGGGATTTTTTGCATGGGTTACATTTTGGGGGTTTTTATATTGTTTTGTTTAAAGGAGTTTTGAATTTATGAACTATTTCGCCTTCTGAAAGGTTGAGAATTAATCGTATGGTATAAAAATCTATTATGTAAGGGGATTAATCATCCATGCCTGGATTGAAGTAGGATAAATATTTTGAAGAGAATTTCCACTTTTTCAAAAGTACAACAATACTCAGATTGTAGTAGTGGTTGGCTAGCTATGTACTGAACTTTTGGGGGACTTGCAATAGACCATCTGACATGGTTTTGATGATGTAAAGGAAATTATAATCTTAATATAATTTCGAGCAAATTTTCTTTGGGAACTATACTCGTAGGAATATGTAAAGTTATTCTTACATGATTCATTAATATTGAAAGATTATAAAAAAATTACTAGAATTATTAAAAAATTATTAATAATTATTAAATATTATTTTATTATATTTAATAATTATCAATATTTTAATGTGTTATGTGGTTCTCAAATACTTTTTAGACATTAATATTAACATAAATTATATATTAATTGAAGTATAATGAAGTAATATTTAGCAATAATTTATATTAATATATTTTAAAAATTACTATATGTAACAAGGGTTGCATGGCAACTTAGTCCTTGCCAAGTAAATTTGGAAATAGAGTGTACCTAGATGGGATCATTGAACTAGTTAGAGTGTCCCAACAATTGTCAATTTACTATAAAACCATTCTCAATTTGCTATAATTATTATTTGTCTTTATTAAAGAAAAATTCAAAATCATTATTAAAAGGGAAATATATATACATATATATATAAGTTATCTATATCATTTTGTTTTTCATCTTTAACTATATTTTTACTAATTTATTTTCATTTAAAAAGAAATTTTACACATATGTCATCATACATAATTATATGTATATCATTTTGTATTAATCTAGTAGGAGTACACTTTGTATTAATGATAAGAGAAAAGCATAAATGCAATAATAATGAAATAAATGGATAGTAATAATGAGAGAACACATGGCATTTTTTTTTTCTTAATTTTTGATATAAAAGGTACTAGGTACTTATAACCAAGTTTATTGAATGGCAATAATGATGAAATAAATGGATAGTAATGATGAGAGAACACATGGCATTTTTACATTTTTTCTTAATTTTTTTATATAAAAGGTACTATGTACTTATAACTAAGTTTATTGATTATGTAATTAATTTCAAATATTGAAATACGTGAAGGTAGCAATAAGACTTGGAATATATCAACCAATCAGAAATGAGAAAAACAAATATTTTTATTATATCAAAAAATATATATTTGTTTTATTAAGTTAAACATTACACTACATACATAAATTTAAAATACAAGGCAAATTAATGTCAAATNTATGTCATCATACATAATTATATGTATATCATTTTGTATTAATCTAGTAGGAGTACACTTTGTATTAATGATAAGAGAAAAGCATAAATGCAATAATAATGAAATAAATGGATAGTAATAATGAGAGAACACATGGCATTTTTTTTTTCTTAATTTTTGATATAAAAGGTACTAGGTACTTATAACCAAGTTTATTGAATGGCAATAATGATGAAATAAATGGATAGTAATGATGAGAGAACACATGGCATTTTTACATTTTTTCTTAATTTTTTTATATAAAAGGTACTATGTACTTATAACTAAGTTTATTGATTATGTAATTAATTTCAAATATTGAAATACGTGAAGGTAGCAATAAGACTTGGAATATATCAACCAATCAGAAATGAGAAAAACAAATATTTTTATTATATCAAAAAATATATATTTGTTTTATTAAGTTAAACATTACACTACATACATAAATTTAAAATACAAGGCAAATTAATGTCAAATCAATAGAAAACTCATTGCTATATTCGCTTGGTGGGGACTAATAATATGTTTAATATGATATTTGTCACGTCTTCATAGTGTGTCTTGCAATTGTGCACCTTGTGAGCGAGTGCATCACTACGACGTTTCTCACTTTGATGCTTGGTAACACCAATGATACTTTGTTTGGACTATGCCTCTTCACCTAGAGCATACCCATACTTTGTTCTAGGCTACCGGTGATTCACACTCCTACTCTAGTGAAACTCATGTATACTTAGACATTTATTAAAAAATTTAACTCTTAGTCACATACATTAATGAACATGAGATTCCAAGAGAACAAAAATGAAACAGACAAGAAAAACATAGATATAGTGTGGACGACACATACCATACCTAACACATGACTAAGTCTTTGTTATTGCGAAAACATTACAATATGAGAAGTATCATCTCGGTTTACAACTTCGATAGAGTCACATGACTCGTCTCACCTCACCAAGACACTCATACACAGATTCCTCACACCAAGAATATTTGTTGCAATCGTCTCCACAGCCTCCTACGGTGTACCTCAAATGTTCCCTCAACCACAAACTTATTTCTCTTTGTTTCTGCAGAATTCACATATTTTGGTTCTACCTCACACATGCCTCCAACAGAGTTGCGTTTATAGACTTCCCCAAAACCAGCACAAGATAAGCTAGCCCAAATTTGTCCACTGAATCCACCTCAAGGTAGCACAATCCCTCCCAAGTGGAGCGAATTGGCTCATTGAGGGAACTCTCCCTCTTTTTTTGCCTTAGAACCGCATAATTCTCTTGCTCTCCTTGTCTTCCAAATCTTCCTTCCTTGGTTATGCATCCTTGTTCTCTTATGGGGACTCTAAAGTTCACCATTTTGAACCATCAAGTCCTTTGGGGGTGTCTCTCCCCTTCGCGAACCCATGTGTCCAAATGAATCGTCGCACCCCTTCGCAGACCTAATTGCCCAAATGAACACATGCACTTGTCAACCATCATGTCCTGTGGGACTGACATGCCCAACCTTGGTGCGCCCATGATGTCAACATTCCCCATTCTCTTAGCTGACCTATACTTTTGAAATCCCATTAGCACGTTCACATGCCCAAGGCCTCCACTTTCCCAACTTGAGTGTCAAAGAAACCCCAATTCCCGTCTCCTTGAGGACTTGGGTGAGGGTCTCCACGCCCATCTAATCAAAGAACTTACATCCTCTCTCACCTCAAGTCCTTATCGTCCCCAAAAACATCCACAAAACCTATGATCCCTAAGTTTCCACCTGAAATTGTGTCTCCACTGCAACTAAGACTGTTGGAAAAACCAAGTTTTGTGGCAACGAAAAACCCTAAACTATGTCAAAGTGGAAAACCCAAGTTTCCCTGTGAAGTTAAAACCCCATGTTTCAACAAAACAAACTATTATTCACCCAACTTTGCACAATTTGTGTCCTGAATCAATGAGGTCCCTTCATCCAACTCCAAGGATGAAAGTCACCGACCATCCTCTACTGCATTAGCTTACTATGATGTTGTTTCCTTGTTGTTATTTGGTTTCATTGTTGTTGTCGCTACCTCCTACAAGTGACTTTTGCACACTTCACTTCAAAATTTCTCCTAAGTGTTGAACTCTTGTGACTTTACTGTTGCACCCATACTTCAAACACCTATTCCATGTCTCTGCACACTAAATTCACTCGTGCCTTGGACTGATTGGGTAGCTATTCCAACCGTCATGGCCAACACATAAGTGTTGGGACATCAAGCATCGATGGCTCATTACACATCTCTTGGGTTCAGTTGGTCAAGAGGTCAACCCTCATCTGGATACAGTCGGTCGGACGATCGACTAGCACACCATACCAGTTGGTTAGGTAGTCTACCAACAGTCGAATAGAGTCAAGTGGTGGATTGACTAGCCCAGTAATCGATTGCAAGTTGGATAGATAGTTGGTCAGGTCGATTCCTTTCGATCCGACTTGACAAAGAGGATTTTATGGAGTCAACTCTAACCATCGATGGTTATATGTGGACAAGATATTCCATATTCTATGAGAGTCAGTTATATCTTGAGACTATAAAAGAGGACCCTTTCGGTCATTATCAATATGATGAACGTGAATTGAGATTGCACAATAGATCGTGTAGATCAATATGTGCAATATGCATTGTGATGTTATGATCATTGTATGTTGTGCTTAAGTGTTGTAACGGTGTCTTCACATGCCACCTATGTTCTTTGAAAATATTCTCTATTTTGATTATATGTAGTAATGTGTTCTTTGTTTCATATCATGTTCCACATTGTTCCCCAACATGGTATCAGAGTCGATGGTTTGAACCTCGATATGTTATTTACAAAACTTTTTGACTCAGATATGTTGCATGATCGACTATGGGTCAGTGGTTTATCGATTGGAACTTATTGACACAGATCAATGTGTTTATATATCAAAGATGGCTTCGAAAATTGATTTGATTATTCTGAATGGATCAAATTATGCAGTATGGGCTCCAGATATGGAAATTGTTGGCACCCAAATTTTTGGGTTCAGTTTTGCGCGCTTGCACAAATGAAGTTGTGTGCGCTCATTCCGCAGTTTTGTGCATGCCTAAGGAAATGGGTGAGGAATGACATAGAGTGCATGTCGGACCAAGTTTTTTCATTTTTGCACCAAGATTAAAATCTACCAAGTGCGCACTAGTCTGAGTTTTGTAAGTTGGGTCGAAAATCAAGAACATGCCTGCCAGAATCAAGGAAGGAATCATCGAGAAATCTCCCCAAATGATTATTTGTAGTAGCATACAAAGGCGTGAGATGACCAAAGAGAAAATTGACCAGGATTTTAATATTTACCTTGACGCTATAAGTCTATGTGGAGTGTTGGTAGACACCAAAAGTGTGTGAGGCAGTTTTATCAAACAACAAAATGGAGTAGAGAAAAAAGAGGCAACACTCCCCAGTAGAGAGAGATATAAAAGGAGGGTCTAACATCAGAAATAGAGCTAGATACTTAGATATTTTTTGAGTTGTCTTAGCTATCAATACCAATATCAATGTGAGCTTGTTGCATTTTTCTAATGTTCAAATATAGTTCCCAGTCTATTCTATGTATCAGTTTTGAGCAAAGGTGCATTATGCAACATGTTGTAATTTTGAGGTTTTATATAGAAAATATATGAAGTTATATGGTTGTCATATGTGTCTATCTTGCACAATGTATATATTTGTTATGATGGAATTATTCTAATAATTTATATAACCCTAAATTGATCCATACATGCATACCTGGCATCAAGCCCTCTTACTTGTTGTGTTTGCCAAGTCATCATTGAGCATCTCTTCTTAAAACATTATTTTGAAGATGCACAAGCCCTGCACCACTACTTCCCGTGTACATACGCGTGTTGCACCACTATAGCTAATGTACGTACGCTAGCTACATCACTACAACCCATGTATACTCGCAAAAGTTGCAAAAATTAAAAAGTTGCAAGGAATTCGTTGAGATTACGGGCTATTGGTTAGTTTCCCAACTGTCCCACTGCCTATAGTCAGTCACCCAACCGAATAACCATCCTTTTGACATATAAAATAAGGTGTTGGGGTCTCATTCCAAATCGAAGCATAAGAATAGTGAAACTCTGCCCGTTTCAGATCCCCTCCTTGCCCCAAATAATTGCAACCACCTTGTGAGATTTGCATCAAAATTTCCCATTTTTGCCTTTTTCCTCCATCATAATCCTATTACATTCCCTGGAGAGAGTTTGAGAGGAGAAAGATACGTGGAAGCACAGTTGAAGCTTGGTGAAGAGGAGCCCGAACCAGGTTCATGGAGCAGTCTTCGATCTTGTTGTAAGTAAACATTGTGATATCAATAAAAGAAATACTTTTTTTGTCATGACATACGATGTGTCAAATGTTTGTATTTGATGTATTCTTTATTCTAACATCTAACACATGATTTATATATGATATGCATGTTTGTAGTTTCCTATTTATCTATTTGTGAATGCAGGTCAGCCTTGGGAGTAGGCTTGCAGTCAGCGGAGCTATTGAACGCGAGAGGATCGACACCAGACGCAGAGTAAAAGGTAAAGTTACTTGATCCTTTCACTTTGTCTTTCATATATGAATTTGGGTTATGTTCGGGGTAGTTAGAAAAGTAGGAGACCATTAGATGGTTAAATTTGTCTACATGTTGAACCCTAGTGTAGTCCATAGGGGGGTTTTCCCGCTATAGCAGAATTGGCGATCATACTGGGGAAACCTCTAGGGTTTTAGGGGATTTTATGGGTGTTTGATTGGGTTTTACCTTTTGAGTTTCTTTCTGAGTCTGTTGAGTCTTTAAGGGATTCTGGTCACATGTTGGTGCCATACCATTTCTCCTTGCCCTGTTAGTCTACCTGTTTGTCTTCTTTTTGAGGAGTTACAAAGGTGTACGCGGCCTGAAGTGGGTCTGCATGCATACATACATGCCCTGCTTTTAGACAACCCGCATGCATATGCACGTTATTGAAGTGTCAGTTGCGTGTTTGTGTCAAGAACGTTTTCTTTAAGAAGAGGCAGTGAACCTCTTCCTTGATTGAAGTATGACTTCTCATGGTTTCTTGATTAGGTACCGTGTCTCTGTTTTTATAGTCAAAGCATGGGTTTGATGTCAGTTTGGTTATCTTTTCAAATATTTCTTGTGTTCAGTTTGAAAGGGTTTTAGGAAAGTCTTCGAGTCTTTTTTATCAGCCTGTTAGGTGCCTTCAGTGACTCCCTGCAATCCCAGTGGGCCAGAGATCAGTTCTCACTCTTGTATTGTTTTTCACTTTTCCCCCTTTCACTTGCTTTAAAGAAAAAGAAAAATAATTTATTTCAAGTTTCTTGTTTGAAGTATAAAAAAAACAATAGAAAAAGTTTTGATTTCTTAGTTTGGTTAAGTAGTTGGGTTGATTATTTTGCTTGTTAGGAAAAATAGTTGTTTTCTTTAAGTTCTTTACTGATAGCTTAGAACATCAAGTAGCTCGTAGTTGAGCGAAATTTCATTTTAGGTTTTCCTTTAAAAGATATTAGAAAAAGTAGTTATGAAAAGTTGGTTAAAGAGTTAGTTGCAAAATTTTATTTTTCAAATAGAAGTAATTTTTCTTTCAGTTCGTTTATTTCTCCTTCATCTCTCAAAACACACCATTAGTTTCATTACCGTTTCCTTGAATTAAGACAAGCCACTGAAAATCAACGCTAATTTAATGTCAACTAGACTTTATGTTTGTATGGTCAATCAATTAGTCTAGGCCTAATACCCTACTCATTGTGGTGCACCTGACTGTCGACTGTACCCGCCTGGTGATTGTTCATGAGTTGGAAACCTAGTTTCCTTTACTCTAGAGACTTACACAGGTGATTGCACGGGTATATTGAGGTACCTAGGGTAGATGCCAAGCCATTCTTTGCAGAGTATACCCGAAGGTTGCTTCCATATTCGATTTTTACTTGCACCAGTAAGTTTCTCTAGTGTTGGTTGGCATAACTGTTCTTCCAACTAGTTAGTGGTTTTCTTTCTTTATATCATAGGAACTTTTCTAGTGTGTGTTGGTTTTCAACATTAGTAAAATCCTTACAGTGTTGTTGATCTTTTCAAAAAGTGGAAGATCAGGAGCTCCGTCAATCGAGAAGGCTTCAGGGCCTGCCGCCTGCTACATTAGAGCCACCACCACCACCGTTACGGTGAAGAATTGACTAGGAAGGGTCATTTGAGGTGACCGAGCCACATGAAATTGTTCTCAAGCCATCGTTGCGAGGATAACACTCGAATCTGTAGGAAACAACTATTTCTGACCTCAGAGCATAAGCTCTTGGTAATTATAACCCTCCGATTGTGCCACTTTTGATACAGTTTTCCCCTCCAAGGGTAACACATCAGGAGCGTCAGATAGTCCTACAAGGAGCGATGGAAGCAAATGTTGCTACTTCGTCAGGGAGTCCTCACACTCCATTAATGGATGCCACCACTGGGGGTGTTCCTCCTCCTAACACACCTTCGTCTGTCCAGACCACAATGGTCTCGACCGCCTCTACTTCAGGCAATGGTCTGATTCCGTCTATGGTGATGATCACTGCTTCGTTCAGCTAGAGTGCGACAGGCCCTCTGTTTTCATACGGGATGCCCAAATTTGACACAAAATCTGGCCTCACCTACTCCACCCTGTAGACCATGGGTCTAGGGGTAGGGATCTCAAACGCTCCTTTGCAAGGGTCCATGGGGGGCACCTCAGCCCCCTATAACTCTTTCCCTTATGGAGGGGTTCATATACCTCCTTCATCCCCCTCACTCAGTGGTTCTCTCCAGTAACCCCTCGAGCCGAACATGAACTACAACTTGTTTGGATCAGGAAATCTAGGAACTTATTCCTACACCACGTCGATGGGTTCAATGTCATTCTCTTTGTTCGACGCCTTTGGACAAAACTCTTTCTCATCAGTTGTCATCTCGGTCGGGGGAAACCCTGGTTTTGGACAAAAAAATCTTGTGTAGGGTATTATTCCTACACAGCGAGAAAACACATGAGTCTTCTCCTCACAGGGACTCTGGAATCCATGGAAGGGATTAGTTCCCTCGTCAGGGATTATGACTGGGGGCAACCCCTTCCATGGTCAATGGAACCCCAGGAAAGGCTTAGTACCTATGCCTGTCGAATCATCAAAGGGAAACCCTGCCCAAATCTCAACTTCCATTTACGGAAATCATATGCTGATGTCCCAAAAAATGCAGTATCCATCCACTAGCCAAGGCCATGGTATTTACCAGAACCCTAGTCAAAAACCCAACTTTTCCTTGCATCCTGGTGCCAGTCAAACTCCGGGCTCCTTTCTTCCTGTACATAGTCAACAACCCAAACTACCATTTCTGGTGACGTTACATTTTCCAGACTTGTCAATGTTGTTAAATGACCCAATCTATCACAATCCGCGTTGGCCTCCCATGCCAACTAAGTTTCCCTTGGACATTTTGAAGTTCGAAGGTAAGCCTAACAAAGATCCAGGTGATCACATGACCACTTTTCACCTATGGTTCTCATCGAACTCTTTGCGAGACAACTCTGTACATTTGTGTCTATTTCAACGCACTCTTATCAGGAGCGCTACGAAATGGTACATCGAGCTCGACCACTCAATATGCTCTTACTTTAGCAATTTGGCGATGGTTTTCCTAAACCGTTTCCAACTACCTATGAGGTATGATGTCGGAACCGAATTGTTGGCCACATTTGAGAAAACAAAGGCTAATCATATCTTGGATCACATACGAGAATGGCTACGTCGAAAGAGTTTGATAAAAGTATCGATTCCACTGGCTTTCCTGCTGGAGTGGTTCCTTAAATATTTGGTAACTCAGTTATCAAAGGATGTTGAAACTTTGGGAGTGTTTTCCAAGGAAGAGGTGATAATGAGAGATCAACAGCTTGAATTGATATACTCTTAGTCTGGTTTACTCTACGAGGTTCTACCAGATGCACCACGGTCTATCCTTGATAAGGCCAGACACAAGTCTAGACCACATGTCGATTGCATAGTTGGTTTAGCACAAGAAAATCCCACTGATCAGCTGTCAAATCAATTGAAACAATTGTCGATACAGTAGATGGCAGCCAGCCAGACCACTGGTTTGGCTACTCCCCCTACTTAAACGTTGAACGTACACAGTGTGCAGTCGACAAACCTGAAGGCCAACCAGCAGCCTGACGGAAAGAAAAAATAGTGAAACGAGAAGGGTAAGGGGGATAAGAAACCCGTTGGTGGGGGAAACACAGAGAAAATAAAGTCAAAGTATTCATATAACCTTTACATGGAAGACCACCCAACTCAGCTATTCCCTCGGCTTGCGGAGGCCCTGAAATTATTGGCGCAGCAACAGCCTGTTGTGTTAACAAACCCATTTCCTCATGGGCATAATTTGACTCAAGCCTCTACGACTGTGGATGGGGGAAGTAAGGGACCCCCTCCATCTTCTAGTAATCCCTCGGTCTCGAAAATTTATATGTTGAAACGTGATGCTTTCATGGCAACTAGGGCACACAAATACGGAATGCCAGAAACTGTTGAAAAGGGTAAAGAAGTT
The DNA here is from genome assembly GCA_010110895.2 of Picea sitchensis. NCBI lineage: Eukaryota > Viridiplantae > Streptophyta > Pinopsida > Pinales > Pinaceae > Picea > Picea sitchensis. Next base: position 28,761 of record SNQJ01S0147945.1, read on the forward strand.
GTAAACTCATATGTTCCTCTCTAGATTGAGAAGACGATGGGAGAAACAATGAAACACATCATGCAAGGAGTGTTCAAGAAATATTCTCACAATCCAAACGCGAGGGCCACCCATAACTACTCTGTGATGGAGGATTTGTCACAAACCCCTTGCGCGATGTTTGCTTTAGAGGTCCTCCAGAGCTTCCCTTCACAGAGAAAGGCTTTGTTATATGCCTTAGGATCTGCTGAGACTTGTAATCCAGAAACAATCATGCTTGATACGACCGACTTGAAACCTCGTCTCCCATACCATGTTATGTTTCACATAGTAGTGGCTTACACCACGAAAACTTTTACCCGGGATATTTTCCGCACAGTGGTTGATGAGGGCGCCTTGACATGCGTGATGTCATTGGCATGTTGGAAGGCCATTGGCCAACCCATTTTGTCTCTATCACCTACTCTTCTTACTACTTTCGATGGTCGTTCTTTCAGACCACATGGTATCATCCCTTCTTTCCCCATGCAGTGAGGAGGGAAGACCGTGTGCGTCGAAGTTGAAGTGGTAAATGCAACTCTCGACTACAACCTCTTGTTAGGAAGGAGTTGGACCTATGATATGCATGTAGTGGTTGCCATAGTTTTTCAGGTATTTTTGTTTCCACATGAGGGTCAGATCATTTCCATTGATCAATTGTCCTTCTCTCGTCCTGAACCTTCATTGGGGACATCCACGTTCCTGATGATTGATAACCCTCAACCCGACGTCATCAACATATGGGTTGGTTTGTACCCACCTTTGATGGGTACCTTATATTACCTGCCTCCGTCTGGTGATGTCAAGCTCATATTGTATGTCCCCGACCAGCCTAGGGCTGATATTTTTCAAGTGTCGTCGTTCCATACGACTTACTTTAACGATCTGTGGACTCTTCCTTCCCCATCGGCCACGATGGAAGGGATAGGGCATCCTGGCATGGCCATTCCCTTGTTCGTGGCAGAAGTTGCATACTCTATTTTCCAGCAAGCTTCAGTCAACCCCGATCCGACTCCCGCACAAGAGTTAGATCCAGTTCTTGAGCCTATGTGGGCTCAAGGTTCCCTTGTCACTACAGATTCTTTAGAATTGGTCTTTCCCTCTGATGAAGCGATTATAGAGGCATTGAATGGTCTGGACAAACCCTGGGATGATCTGCATCATAGATCTTATTTTCTCCCAGAGTTAATAAAAATAGAGGCAGGTGAATTCGTGTTGACTATGACTGAAGATAGGTCTTGTCCTATTAATCCTCTGGCTACACACATAGTTTATGCTGAGGGTAATATGGAAACTATCACTGAAACGATACCTATTGACATCTCCAGAACATTGGCGTCGTGGAGAATGTCTTCGTCATAGAAGATTGCTCCCTCAAAGAGATTTGAATCTATACAGATTTATTTAAGGAATTCTGCGACGTTTTTGCCTGGTCTTATGAGGAAATTCCAGGCATCGATCCAAGAATCGTCGAACATGAGATAACGACTTATCCTAATGCCAATCCGGTTGGACAAAAGCTTCACCTGGTGAATCCTCGAAAAGTAGCAGCTATTAAGGATAAAGTAGAGAAACTGCTCAAAGTCGGTTTCATCTACCCCGTTCAGTTGACTAAATGGGTGTCAAATCCTATTCCAGTCAACAAAAAGCAGGGTATGATTCGCATATGTATGGACTTCCGTGATTTGAACAAGGCATGTCCAAAGGATAATTTCCCCACCCCATTCATTGACCAGATTTTCAATGAATGTCCAGGCTATGAGGTCTTTTATTGCATGGATGGTTTTTTGAGATACAATCAAATACAGATTAAGCCCAAAAACTAGCATAAAACAACTTTTATCTATCCATGGGGTACATTTGCTTATCGGAAGATGACTTTTGGCCTGAAGAATGTTGAAGCCACTTTTTAGTGGGCCATGTATTTTTCTTTCCACGATCTCAAACATATAGTCGAGGCTTATCACGATGATTTAGCATCATGATCTTGTAAGAGAGTTGATCATCCCACGCACCTCCGACTTATCTTTGAGCGATGTCACTACTATCGAATTCACTTGAATCCCAATAAATGCAGTTTTTGCATGACGTCGAGTCGTCTTTTAGGTTTCATATTTTTGATAACAGGGATCATGTTCGATCCTCTAAAGGTTGAGGCGATAGTTCAATTTCCTCCCCCGTGCACAGTCCCTCAGCTTCAAAGTTTACAGGGAAAAGCCAATTTTCTTTGGCTTTTTATTGCAAACTATGTCAAGACACTAAAGGGTTCATGCGTCTACTGAAAAAGGGAGTCCCTTTCTATTGGGACGAAGCCGCTCAGTGCTCGTTCAAAGCATTGAAATGTGCCCTCACATCTTCCCCTCTGCTCCGACCTCCCAATTATAATAAAGATTTCTTATTGTACTTGGTTGCTGCAGAGTCAACCATCGGTATGGTCTTGGTTCAAGAGGATGATCTGCTTGAAGAGCATGTGATTTATTACTTGAGTCGAGGTTTGGTGGGACCAAAACTCAACTAATCCCACATTGAGAAGATAGCATTGGCAACAGTTCATGCTGTCCAACGGTTCCATCATTATATTCTTCTTCGTAAGACCAACGTCATTGTCATTGTGAATTCGTTCCAATACGCGTTGACACGACGTGTAATTGATGGAAAGATCAGTATATGGATTGTTATCCTCCAGGAATTTGACTTGGAATTTGGTTCTGCGAAATCCAAAAATTCAATGGTCTTTGCGGAACTTATCTCAAAACTTCCAGTTGAATAAGGTGATGTTACGCCCGAAGAATCACCGATTAAAGGAGATATTTTTTTGATTTCATCTTCGGACCCCTGATATGGATATATACTAGTCTATCTCTAGAATTTGAAGTTCCCTGCTTCTACTTCTCGTGATGAGCATCAATGTATATGCCATTAGGCAAAAAACTATCTCATACTCGATGACACTTTGTATCGTTGAGGTGTAGACTGCATCCTTCTCTAGTGCCTCATTCATGAAGAAGCAGAACTCGTTCTTAACGACTGCCACACTAGAGCATATGGTGGTCATTTTTTTGGGTTGGCAACAACCCAAAATATTCTGTGAGCCGGTTACTTTTGGCCTATGCTAATCAAGGATTGTGTTGAGTCAGTCGAGAAGTGCCACCCATGTCAGATCTTCTCTCGAAATATGAGGGCACATCCTGCTCCCATGTTTCCCGTCATTGTTTTTCGTCCCTTCACCAAGTGGTGGATTGATTATACTACATGTCACCCATCTTCAGCCAGGGGGCACCGTTATATCATCATAGTGGTATACTACTTCACAAATTGGGTCGAGGCTATGCCAACATTAAAAAATGATGGAGAAACCGCAACTCTCTTTATTTTTAACTAGATAGTAGCAAGGTTCAACATCCTAAAGGAGAATGTTACTGACCATGGTAGTCACTTTCAGAAAAAAATGATGTCTGAGTTAACATAAAATATTGGGTTGAGGAAATATAATTCATCACCCTACTACCCACAAGCGAATGGTCAGGTGGAAGCTGTGAATAAGTCCCTCAAGACTATTCTGCAGTGAACGATCAATTCTTCCAAGTCAAATTGGAATTTGATGTTGTACTCGACATTATGGGCCTACCAAACGTCTGTAAATACTACCACCGCTTTTTCATCTTTTCAAATTGTTTACGAGCTAGAAGCAGTCTTTCCAATAGAGTGCTAGATCCCATCTCTAAAGTTGGAAGTAGATTTATTGCCACACACTTCACCGCTTGAGGAACACTTATTATATATCGAGAAGCTTGATGAGCAACGTCATGATGCAACCTTGGATAATGAGGCTCACAAGCAACGATTCAAGTGTCAATATGATCGGTCCATTCGTCCTCGGATTTTATCCAAAGGCAACCTTGTCCTAGTATATCACCAAGATAAGGATCCCCTGGGGGCAGGAAAGTTCAAACCCATGTGGTTTGGAGCTTTCATAGTGAAGGATGTCTTGAAGAAGGGCTCTTATCGTCTAGTTGACTGTGAGGGAAATGCTTTGGCAGATCCTAGAAATGGTCTCTACGACAAGAAGCATTACTCACAATTTTTATGGACATGTCGTTATTTATGTCATCTTTTTCACTGTGGAAGATGTCAAGTGAATCATAGGTGTTCATTGGGTTCGCGGATGGCACTAGCCGACACACTCAGAGTCTTGCTTTCACAACTTGGGTGATTTTCATGCCTCAAGGCTAGTTGCTATCTTCTAGAGGTATCTGTTAAGGTGACGCCACAAACAATGTCGTTGAGCACAGCGTAGTGATAGAGTTTCTTCATGACACTTTGTCGCATGGTATCTCTCACCTCTAGATCTACTTATATGCTCAATTGGTTGTGTCCCAATTAAATGGGGTTTACCACGTTTATGATCCTACTCTACACCGACAATTCCTTAGGGTATGTCTCTTAGAACGATGTTTTGATTACATTACGTATATCCATGTTCCTAGGATATTAAATCAAACGTCAGACACTCTAGCTAATCAAGTATTAGATTGGCATATTTCACACACATAAAAAAAAGCACACACATACACATGTACATACATTGTAAAAATGTGATCCATAAGACATAAAAGATGTAAATACACATATATATATATATCAAAAGTATCAGAGTACATAGGTGGGCGTGAATGCCTCAAAAATACATATCTAGTATACATCATAGGGCTTATGCCCTCAAAACTATACAAAAGAGTGCCCTCAACACATAAATGGTTCATCTTGGCTAAGCACAGGGCCTATTGGCCCTTCCATAGTGAACGACAGCATTTTCCAAATGCCGGAAGAGCTGGACCTAGGTCTGTGGCACCCCAACTACGTGAGCCTACATAGATGGCAGGAGATCCTCGATCTCAGCCATGGGGACGACACGAGTGAGCGCGATGAGGTTCCGCTCCACCCATATCAAAATTCTCTCATCCTCTTCAGCTGGAGGTCCCGCTGTTGTTTTTTTTGTTGGTCCAGCAGCTACTGTTGGTACTGCCTTTGGTCGAGGACACCGCCTGGTCCTCGAGAAGTTTTTTGGACGCACTGGTCCCGCATATGTACATAATAGATACATAGTTGTCAGATACACTAGTACACATAAAAATGATATATATAAAAATAAACTAAAAATAAAATAACTTTAAAAACGAACGTACCTATCTCTCCTTGCTCCTCTCCAAGAGGTACGGGCAAGTCCGGATCCCTGGAAAAGTTGATCCTAGAATAGGGGTAGTCCTCTATTGTCGGAATTTGTCATGACCACTGTCAAAAAATGTATCGTCGAAGGCCTCTATTGTCCTTCCTCCTCCTTATCGTGGTAGCAATGTCGCCCACCTACACACTACTGGGAATGAGGCCACATACCCCCGTACTATCTCTCGTGGACTCATGTTGGGTACCCTCTCGAAGAAGAATGAGCATAAATTGTACCAAAACCGAAGTTTTTGTTACTTCTCCCAAGACACTCTATAAGTTGTCTCTTCATGTAGTCAAGCATGGTCGTGCTCCAGTCGAACACTCATGCATTTAAGCACTACACTGCACAATACACGTGCACCCGAGAGGCCTGATGTAAGGCCGCAGATCCAGTGATCCACCCAATGAGTAAAACTATCACTTTCAGTGATAGGTTGGTGATCTTATGGATTGGCACCTGAGAACCTACCTTCTTAGTGTCAGCCTCGCAATGTAGTCTGATCATCTTGGAGATGTTGTGGGGCCTGGGGGGGAATGAATGCAAGTTGACTGGTTCCCCTCTCCTCAAGAGGCTAATCAGAAAGTATATGTCCTCAGTCGTTGGAGTCAAGGACTACACCTCGAGCATAAATGCCTCTGCGTCAGGGTGCCAATAATCCACCAAGGCATTCAACAGCCTCGGTTGTGCCCTCATGAGTCAACACCGAAATAAATTCCATAACCCGCATTGTTTCAATGCAGCGACAGTGGAAGGGTCCTCTTCAACCAAGATATAAATGTCTTCATGCTCCCTCTCTCTCCAGTGGACGTACATCCTGTCAAATGACAAGTTCATGGAGGGAGTTAACTCTTGTATTTTCATTTTTCTATGTTATTGAGGGTGTACGTGGGTTGTCTTGGACAGAGTCACATATGCATGTGGGAAGATTTTTTTATGCCCGTGGGCATACATGAGATGTCCTTAAACAACCTGCATACATGTAGGGCCACCCTTTTTTAGGAGGGCGCCCCCCAAAAAAACTAAAATAAAATCACAAATGAAGTATGGAAATGCAAGAGGGGTTAGTTTGTACTTACGTGGTCCGAGCGGAAGTTCGTTTCGTCCTCTAAAGCTCCCAGAATCAACTCTTTTAGCAAAGGGGTATTTTTAGCATTTTGGTTCATTCTCAATTTGCAATGATGAAAATGAGCTAGCAGCTTCTATTTATAGACTTTTTTGGCCTTTTTTGGCTTTTTTTGCCACTTTTTCGAACACTTTTGTCGTTTTTTCTAGCTTGAAAATTATTTAACGTGGTTCTTGAGTTTCTCATTGGATGTTATGATACACTTCACTTTTGGTTTGCAAAACATTTTTGGGAGATGGGTCACTTTTAATGGTCCTTTGGTAAAAGTCATTTTTTCTAAATTTTTGCATTTAAGTTAGGATTCCACCTCCACTTTTTGCATCTCGTTGTCTTTTCCTCTTTTCCATAGGGTCGATCCCACCGAAATGCAACACGAAACTGTCATTGCTTCTTTAGAAGTGTCGTGGTAAGGTGGTAGAGACTAACTTTACATGGATGCCCTATGTAGATCCTGGTTGCATTTTGGAATCCATGCCCTCGTTAATGACTTTAGGCTCAGGAGTCCTTGTTAGTCCTATCCTGATTACGAGATTGAGCCTCATATGTTTGATATGTCATCACTCTTGGCCTCACCCTCGAGACTCCCAGAAAATGAGTCTTATTTTAAGCCCTTTTCAGACTCTCTAAACATGAAAATATTTTTGAGCGATCTTGTTGTCCTTCACACTCGCCAAACTAAAATTTGAAGGCACGTCTATCTCGCGGTAGTTTACCCATTTTTTGGTCCGGATGGTCAATTTTACGAACAAAAGTATACTCTAGGAACTTCGGTTTGCTAGAAGAGTATTCTCAGGTATAAGTTTAACCCTTTTTTCGGGCCTGAGGGACTAAATTTACGAAAAAGAAAACCCCACGGAGTCCGTAGTTAAGCTCTTTTCAGACTCCCTAAAATTGAAAAGATCTCCAAGTGACCTTGTTCCTTCACACTCGTTAAACTGGTCCAGAAGAACATCCCCTATGGAGTCCATAGTTAAGCTCTTTTCAGACTCCTTAAAATTGAAAAGATTGTCGAGTGACCTTGTTCTTTCACACTCGTTAATTGGTTCAAAAAAACATCTACTGGCATGAGTTTACCCCTTTTTCCGGCATGTCTATTAAGGAGGAAAAAGGTACACCTCAGGAGATTCGTCTCACCAGGAGATTTCTCCTAAGTAGATTTTATACTTTTTCGGGCTAAGGAGACTAAATCTAGAAAAAGGCTGTGAGTCCATAGTTAAGCTCTTTTCAGACTCCTTTAAATTGAAAATATTTCCAAGTGATCTTGTCTTTGTCACACTCGTTAAAATGGTTTTGAATAGACATCTTTTCAGTGTTAGTTTACCCCTTTTTCGAACCAACTAGACTACCTTTGAAAAAGGCACCCCAGCGAAGTCTTCTTTTATGCTTTTTAAAACTCTCTAAACGTGAAAAAACTATCGAGCTTACCTTCTTTGGGATCGTTAAAATTACATTGAAGGGGGTTTTCATTGTGTCCTATTAATCGCATTTTCATTCCTGCGTCTTTGGCCTAATTTCGGCTCCATGTTTCTCTCAATTGAACCTTTGAAGCATGCCTTATATGCAAGCCTTGTAGCACTTTGCCTCTGCATCTTGACACCTAGACCCATGGAGGAATTTTCCCGAGTGTCCTTTTCCTGCACATGTCTCCTTGCTCTGAGAATTAGTGTGTTCCTTGCGCTTGGAACTAGTATTCTTTTGACACTCGTTCCTCCTTTGTAACGTAGCATTCTTTTATTCTTTTTCAATCTGTTTAAAAATATTGAAAAAGACAAAAAAAAAAAA
>SNQJ01S0147947.1:0-17805 GCA_010110895.2 Picea sitchensis
TCACATAAAAAAGTCTCATACATATAAAATAAAGATTGAATTCCAAAATAAAATAAATCAAATATGTACATAAGACAAATTGCCATTTTGAATTCCAAAATTATAAAATATATATATGTAGATATACATTATAATAAAAGTCTAAATAGTAACATTTGTAATAAAAGTCTGACATTATAATAAAAGTCTCAATAGTAACAGTGTAAAATACATAAGTTCCACATCCATTTTGGGATGATAACATGGAACAAAGACATTCAACTCCAAAATTTTGGACTCTAAGCCATCGAAGATGGATGACTTCATACATGAAATTGAAACCTACAAAAAAAACAGATTTCAAAAATTAGAAATTTACAATTCAAACATGCAAAATAATACAGAATTTAGAAATTGTAATTAAAATAAAATTGACATCCATTTTGTGATGTTTATGTTCTTGTTAAAACAAATTGTGCGTTAAAGTTAGAGTTAGATAATAATGAAAATAAATATAAAACTGTGTATGAAGATAATTCACAAATTTCCATCTATTAAGTCATTCTTCCAAAGAAATACTTATCTCCTTGTGGATAAAGTCCAAAATNATGAATGGTCAGTCAAAATTTTAATTAATTCATGAAATTTTCTAAGGTTCAAGCCTCCAAGTCTCCATAGTATCTTTATGCTTCGCATATAACGCATGTTAAACTTTTTAATATATACTCCAAACTCCAAACACCAAAAATGCATGTGGGATATCTATTACAAAGGAAAAGTCAAAAAATTTAAATGGAGAGGTGAATTTGAATGAAGGGCTCAGATTAACCCATGAGATTTGATGAACGACTATTGAGCAATGATTTTCCGAAGGTCATATCTTGAGATCCAGTAGTCGGATTTGGACAAACTATACCTCGTTGGAAAGGTAATTCGACAGGAAATATGATGGAATATGTTTCAATAGTTCAAATTGGCCATGATTGTCTCAGAAATGGAAATAAAAATAATCTTGGTTTTCATGGTTTGATGATAGATCTGCTTGGAACCTCAACTTCTCGAGCTTGTAACTTGAGATCCATAACTCCAAATTGCACTTAGAAGGACTGTTGGAAATAAAATATGATGAATATTGAATATATAATGTTTTCCGTGGTAGAAAGGACAAATATATTTCTTATAAAATCAAAACACAATCCACTTTTGTTAAAGGAAATCAACTTGAAAATTTGAAAATAAACTTTATTAAAGGAATAAGTGGGCCCTACTTGGAGGCACAAATTTCAAGGACATGAGTCATTAATGAGACTTCATTCAATAATTAATTAAAATTGTTTTACTCCAAAAATGAATCATGGAAAGTTATAGAAAGACAAACACCAACTACTTCAAGAACAATGAAAGCAGATTTTAAAAGGGCAAGAGAAGGCACTATGAAGGGGTTGGCAGTCATAAGTTTCTACAATGGCGAAGTGTCTGCAAAAAGAAAAAATATATATTTCCAATATTCGGTGGAATGGCCTGCTAAAACTTGTCTCTCTGCATCTTCTTTTTTTTTGTTTATTTCCATCAAATATTCCATGTATATATGGAAAACATGAAGATTTGGATCTGAGCAGTTTTTTTATGTAGAAATCTTCAGTCATCTTGTAACATTTCAGGTCCAAATGAGTGAAATCTCTACTTGTAAACAATAAATGTGGTTTATTTCAATTCATGTGATTTTCATTGGAATATTTTGAGGATGTTTCACTCTTGCTCCAGACATTATTGAACTTTTCATATTGGGATATTTTTATAAATTCCTCCCGCAAAGAACTATTTTGGGGTATTACATTAGTGGTTTCTTAGACTTGAGTTGAAAGCATGTGATTTCAAATGTATTACCTATCAAAATATTTTTGAGTTGTAATGAAGTTACATTTAAATTTCTTTGAAGAGATTTCATTTATTCATTTTGCAAAAGTCATAACAGATTCCAAGTTTAGTTTATCTTGCAAGAAAGAATGTTTCTTGAAGGGAGACTCCAAAACTTTGTAGACACAATTTATCCTATCTTTTCTTTAAAATGATCTTATGTATATTGTATAATTATATATAAGGGTTGTACATTTTTATATATAATCTTTCTTGGAAGATATTTCGGGGTTTTCTCTTTAGCATTCACCCTTTACATTCATTGTAAAACCTTACAAAGAATCTTCCAACATTTCATCCAAAGAGGAGTACCACCTCTCTAAAACCACATGGGGATTCATATCCTCGTGAGGTTGACCTTAAAACCGTAAAACGGTCTTTTACATCAATATGAGGGGACATTGATTAATCAACATTAGAATGTTTATTGATAGACATTACATCCAAATGCCACATCAACACATGCCATATCAATTACCATAGATATACAATCAATGTTGCATCAACATTTAGGTCACATGATCAATGTTAACTAATGTTGAAAAGACATCAAAAAATTATCATAGAGGTCATGTTTAATATCAATTAATCAACATTGTCCCCATGTTTTGATTACATGATCGACATTAGCTAATGTTAAAAAGACATCAATAAATTGATGTTCTAGACATTTTTGGAAAAAATATAGTTTCCAAAATGACTATAATAATAATATGATATAGGCACCGATTGAATGTAACACACCTATATCCCATGTCAGCCCACATTACTAAACCAAATCAACTAACATAACTCTGATATATTTTTATTATGAATGCATACACACAACATGACAAAAATTACTCATACAACTATCATTCATTTCCAGAATTATAAATGCAGACTATTTAAACACACACACCAAAATTCAAACATAAAAAACACAGAATAGATATTGTTCAAGCACTACAATAACACAATAATTAAAAACAATAACCAAAACACTTATCTTTATCAAGATTTACATAACCATTTATAGACGTCGGATGTTCCACCAAACCATAGGCAATGTTGCTCCAATTCTCTTTGCAACAAGCCACCCTCGAGTTGGGGCTATGAGTCCACAAGGATAGACATGCTTCTATGGTTGGATAATGTCCACTCTAATACCCCAATACCTAGTAAATTCATAGTGACGTGACTTCTACAAAAATTCCAACCACCCATCTCTCTTCCCCATTAGTATACACAACCCAAGAGATGACATTTCCTTTTGTACAACATAGTCCCTCAGAAAATCTCCATCCCCTCCAAGGCTCTAGCCAGGAATATCTTAGTTGGGGGCTATGGGAAATCTAGTTGTAATATGAGTGCTCACAGAAGCCTTTATACAAGATCTTGGGTAATTTCTCACATAAATATCATAACATGCATGACAACCTAGTTCTTAGCATAAATCACAGCTCTCTCATGGTTGTTTTCACACATAGTATAAATGTTTCTCTCTTTAGCACCAAAACTATGTTTTTCCTCTCTTCTTGTTGTCCCAAAAATCAACTCTCCCTTCCTACTCAAATTTCCCTTCTCTTTTCTCTCATGCATGTTTGACGCTCACATTTCCTAAAAATGATTGTACTCAACCCATATTATCATAACTAGGTGAGGTAACTCTCTCACCCAACCTATTACATGCATTCAATGATATAGTTCCCATAACAGGTGTACTCAACCCATGCTCTCTAAACTAGATGACTTGACTCTCTCACCAAAGCCCTTACATGCATTCAATGATTGGTTTTAATAAGTAAAAGGAGGACTATATAGTAACTAAAAAAATGATTTTGGAAAATGGCATGGGATTCTAGGCATGTTGAATTCTCTCAAAACCACTTTGAGCCCCCTATGTTGTGGAATCATAACCCCCCATGACTCTATCCTTAGATTTTTTTTATCTAGCGATGTATTTAATTTCTATTATTTTCAATGTACAATGTTTACATATTACAATGCTTATCCCTCGACCATTCATCATATATACAAATATGCATTTCTAATTAGGGGATAAAAATCGAGGTGTAACAATCCCCCCCTCCTTGTTTTTCACTATCCTCAATGAACATCACCATACAAGTGTACATGTATACATACATAGTTGACATCACAATACTCAATAATTTCACAATGTAATGACTCCTATAACAATTCCAACCAACAACTCTCATTCCCCTCAACCTGCACAACCCAAGAAAGTGTACCCTCTTTCTCTACCCGGTAGTACCTCAAGTTGTCCCACTTCCCTTCCAAGGCTCCAACATAGGTCAAACAAGAATTCTCAGAGTTGTGGCTCCAAGAACTTTAGCTACCAAAAATGGAGTTTCTATGCATTTATATACAAATGTACATTCAAATTTCCTCTAGATCTGCAAAATGTTGCGAGTATTCTTCCTATGTGGCCTCCTCATGATCGCAAATGGCATATTCAATATCGTAATAGGTCCATTGGACCTTTACCAAGATGATGGATCAGTTCCTAAGGATGTGTGTTGGCTCCACCCAAAACTCCCCTTCGTTCTCTACCTAGATCACAGTCCAATCAATTACGTGGTTAGGTTTAGACACATACTTTTTTAGTAAAGACAGATGAAACACATTATGAATACATGTGGATTCAGTCAATCCAAGCATAAATGCAATAGGAGCGATCCTATGTAAAATCTAAAATGATCCACAATATCTCACTACCAACTTTAGGAAACTTCCCAATTTTAGGGAGCTCCTTTTAGCCTTTACTTTTAGAAACACACTCTCGCCCACTCTTAATTCTTTGTGTGCACTATCTTTATCTACGTAACTTTTCTACTTGTAGTGTGTAACCTTTAAATTTTCTCTATATTTACCATCTTCTCTTCCATATCCTTAAGCATATCTAGCCTAATAATGACTTTGTCTGCTAGGTTATCCTAGCTTACTGACATGTTGCATTTTCTACCATACAAGGCTTCAAACGAGATCATCTTCAATGATTCTTGATACCCATTGTTATAAGCAAACTCAAACAAATGAATATAGTCTCCCCACCAAGAAGTCTTGTCCATTATATACATTCTTATATATCTTCAATTATTTGGTTGATCCTCTCTGTCTACCCATCTAATTTTAGATGACATATTGTGTTCAAATTTAGACTTGTCCCAAATCCTTTAAATAACTCTTTCCAAAAATTTGATGTGAACTTGGGATCTCTGTCAGATACAATTACCTTAGGCACACCATGTAGCCTAACAATTTTAACAATTTGCTTCATGTCAGATGCCTTATGAGTCATCTTGGATGTATTCCATCCCCGTGTATTTGCATGATTCTTTTGAACTCTGAGATGTCTTTGTTGTCCATAATGTGATCCTCAACAGTCCAGAACAATTGGAGGATGGTTGAATAGGGAGGTTCTTGTGATCCAAATGAAAATAGGAGTGTTATAATTGTATTTGACATCATTGGTCTCATAAGGTTTCTATGAGATGTTAGGAATTTGTGCACTTTCACCAAGGAAATTGTTCACAATAAGATCATAATGGGTTGGAAAAGGCTCATAATTAAGCATGGAACTTTAGCAAAAATATCATATTGGATTGGAAATAACTCATAATTGATCATGGAACTTGTGAATGACTTGTAATTACTAAGTTCACATGACATGAAGCCTATATTCAATCTCCTCAAATATTCTATAAGATGGAGCCAAGCTAAGGGAAGAGGGCATCACAATATAGAAGTGTCCTTGTGCCAGTGTATTGGAGCAAAAATCTTTGGCTTAGAGTTTGCTACATATTTTTGAATGTTGGGCATCAACATTGGTGTGACTAGAACCTACATGAGAGCTATATTTTCTTTATTACTGTGATACCATGCTAGGACATGCTTGTTCAACAAGGTGAGAGTATGGCTAAAGAGAAAGGTTACAAGTCTTGGAGATAGGAGTACAATCAAAAATCTCAAGTTATATAATTTATTGCTATAAAATCTCTTCATTTAATATAGATCTACACTCTCCCCCCAAAAAAGATATTTATAATTTATTACTCTATTTTGTATCTTGAGTTAGATTGTTTTCATTTAAATAGGCTTGAGCTATTAGATTAGATATTATTTCATGCAATATTTCATTTGTGATGTTATAAGCGAACGAGGAAGTTGGTTCTTGTCTAATTAGTGTGCAGGTAATCAGATGGAGCAACATGTTCAGAGCTAGATCTAGAAGAATTCAACATATATGTTGGACAATCCTTGGAATTCTTATAAGTTGACCCTTTCTCCTCTCATTTCCTTATGAAATTGTGTGATTATATCTAAGTGAAAGAGGAGTGCTATATATCATGTTGTCTACCATTGGTCTATACCCAAAAAATAAGCGGATTTGCTTAATTGTATGTGAATTTCTCATCAATAGAATTGTTGACTCTACTGGGGAGAAGTCCTTGATTTATTCACATTAGGGTTTTCCTTAATTGTTTTCCATATTTATTTAGGGTATTTCGGTAGTCCTTGCAGTTGACACCTTGCTTGTTTGCTTGTGGATCAATTTTCAGGTAAATTTTTGAGTTTTTTAGTGAATTTTTGAGTTTTTTGCTCCTTTTCTTGAGAATGGAATCTTGTACACACACCTATTCTTCATAAGAAGAGCGTGTGCATGCTCTTTCCCTTAAGAAAGAGTGTGTGTATATCCTGTAGCACTCAATTTCATTGTTTCTATACGTTTTCCTTCATTTTTAAGGTGTTTGTTTGGTTGTCATGGGAAGCTAATATTTTCATTTAGTAAGGTTTTCTTGCTTTTATACTTTGTTAAGTGCATTAGGGTTCATTTATAAGAAAAAGAGCAAAAAACATCATTTTTTTCATGTTTTTCGTTTTTTTTCATTTGTAGGACTACTTTAGTTGATTGTGTTTTTCATAAAAGTTTTTTGTTTGGTAGTTTCAATTGAGGAGTGATTGTTGTGTTCTGATTTTGAAATTGTGAAAATGAACCTCTTGTTCCCTTCCTTAGATAGAATTCATCATACGGAAATAAAATTGCATTTATGTGCATTTTTAGTGCCTTACATAATTCTATGGAATTGAAAGAGTCTTGACAACATCACCAAGTTTATTCCATACCCTTGAGTAAACAATATACCTAAAAAGAAGCATTGATTTAAAAGAACTAGACGTTTTCTTTATAGAGAACAAACATTAGCCTAAGTTCCAGAGCCTTGGTGTAGGATTGGAGAGTAAACTCTCCAAGGCCACAAAACCAAACTAGGAATTGACTAAAGAGAGACAAATTTGTTAGGAGAAAGGAGTGATTTCCAGGAAATCACATCTAACATATGTGTCAAGCACTATGATCAACCTAAGCAAGTGGGAAAAATTTCTCATCTTCACTTGTTTGGTGAGATTATCGTGTGTACAAGGGTTCTAGATTGAAGTGGCAAGTACTCGAAGTGGCACAAATTTTCTCTAGAGCGTTGGGATGAGGAGTTATTTTTGTATTTCCTACCCATACACATAGTATTGGCCCATAACTATTCCCCCAGCCCGCTAATCGTGAAGTGGTAAACTTAGTGGATTTTCCTAGGGCATGAAACGATTGAATACAAGAGGGAAGTACTTGTGGTACCTAAGAAAGATGCATAATCTATGTTTGAAAGGTACTTTCAACTTGGGTGATTGTTGCATGAATATTACCATAACTATCTCTCAGACATTTTCTAGTTGGTCCTAGGCCCTCATCATCTCATACTAGTTTTCAGAAGGCCCGTTTTATTATCAATTGCTTGTTTGTTGGAGTTTATAGAATTTTTAGGGTGTGCTCTATGTTTAATTATGTTTATTTGCCTTAGGTTATTGTTTTCATTTTTCAAAACACATATTTCATTGTGGCTAACCAACCTCCTTGTTGCTCTCATAGATAGCAAGGGATTCCTCTAAAAATAGAGGAATCACCATTTACAAAGGAAAACAACAACACAATAGTATTTGAAACCCACACATCAAATTCATAGGAGGGTGAACAAGTGGGGATCAAATTCATTGACAAAATCCCTCCACCCAATTTCAATCCTCCTTTGACTGGCCTTTAGACCCTTTACTTGTCCAAGTGTGGACCTTATTTTGGTGATACTTTTTCATTTTTTAGTAATCCTCACATGATGATAGGCATTTGTGGGTAATCCAGTATGGGAGGACCTATTCCCACATCCCCAAATGTGACGTGGAGGATTCATAGTGGCCACCTCCATTCCACTAGTTAGTGGGATAACTACTTCCACTTCTATGCTTCAAACGTTAGGTGTTCCCATTTGGGGAATGTCATCAATCACATCTCTTCCTTCCACTATTTTATCAATGCCAACTATCAATCCATCAGTTCCTACATCCAGATTCATTTTCAACAGGGGAAAATCCTTGGTTTTATTGTTGGGAGTGGGTTCCCACATGTTTCTAGTATACCCATAGGTAGTTCAAAAATATCTAATCCTAGTTTTCCTTTTGGTTGGAACTTCAATTCTAGGTCTAGATTGACAACCAATGATTATACCATCTCTGGGGGAAACAACGTCCCTGGGGGCATTAGTATGGGGGGATCTATGATTCCATCAAGACCACAAGGTCCATCATTAATCCATCAAAACATGTTTTCCAAGAGAAAGTTCCCTTTCTTAACAAACTTGAATTTACTGGATCTATCATTATTGATAAACAACCCCATTAAGCATCAACCCACATGACCGACAATACCCACAAAATTTCCATCAGACATAACCAAGTTTGACAAACATAAGATCCTTCCATGCATGTCAAGACTTTCCACTTGTGTGTTCATATAAATCATTAGTGGAAGATTGCAAAAGGTTGTGTCTTTTCTAGATAATCTTGATAGGGAGTGCTACAAAAATGGTATATTGAATTGCCATCTGCTTCATTTAGCGATTTTTCATCTTTGGCGATATTGTTTTTGACACATTTCCAACTTCCCATACGATATGAGACCGGAACCAAAATTTTGACATATTTATGTCAAAATACTGTCATGCATATCTCTGATCATATCCATGAATGGAGATGGTGGCATAGGCTCATTAGAGCTAAAATTTGGATCAATTTCTAGCAGATTAGTTTGTGAAGTCATTATTGCCTCAATTTTCCAATGATGTGGCTATGTCAGGATCTGTAACCGAAGAGTAGGTGATTTTATGCACTCAACATCTATTTTTTATTTATTCTTATTCTATCACATTACATGACATAATCCCGGACGCTCCTAGGCCATCAACAAATCCATCCAAACCTATCTTGGGACCACATAACAATGGCCCTAGTTGGTTATGTTTCCCATGATTGTATTGGCTAGTTGACCAGACAAATGGATCAAATGACCATATCATATAATCCATATACAACTGCACCAACATCACAAAATGTCTCAGTCCCTACTCACACCTCCAACATTCATTTGGTACAATTCAATAATCCAAACAATGCTCAACAACTTGGAGGCAAAAAAAAAGAATAGAAAGAAAATTCTAATGCTAGGCAAGGGACCACATCTTATCAAAATGTTAATGTAAAAGGCACTAAAGAGAAAAACAAGTTAAAGTTTCCATGCAATATTTGTAATGGAAACCATCTTAGTCATCGGTTTCCATTGATGGATGAGATTCAAATTTACTTAGCCCAAGGGGGAGCTCCACATGAATCCATTTTCCTTGTGAATCATTTTCCCTATAATAGCTACAAATGGTTTCAAAAATCCCTCCACCTCTGCAAGGGGGAACACAAGGAAATCCCCCGCAAGGGGGCAATGTCAAGAATTCCAACGTATCCATGTGTGATGAAGGCATCCATTTTCAAAACAAAGCTTGTAATTACAAGGTTTCTTAGATTGGTCCTTTTGATAAGGATCTATCTTCATCTCATCTTGGTGGCCCTCTGCAAATAGGTAATCCATCGTTTGATACAATGCTTCACCCACACAAGGGTGTTATATAAACATCTATGTACATCCCTAATACCCAAGCAACTCACAATTATAGTATTGTTGAGGATTTAGCCCAAACGCCTTGTGTTATGTTATCCCTAGAGATCCTTCAAAGCTACCCCACAGAATCCAAAGAATTTTTTACTACTATTGGCAAAGTTGATCCCTTGGATACTCATTTAATTACATTTGACTTTGACCAAAGTTGACCTAGGATTCCCCACTGGATAGATTTCCAAATCCAAGAATCTTCACGTGGGACAAACATATTTAGATGTGTGGTTGATGAAGGAGCCTCCACTTGCATTATGCCTTTTTCATGTTGGAGAGCCCTAGGTTCTCCAGATATTTTCCATTCAAACACCATGTTGAAATCATTAGATAACCATATGTTTAAGCCCTATGGAATCATTGTTTCATTTCTCGTTGAGTTAGGAGAAAAGACTATTTCAGTTGAAGTGGAAGTAGTTGGCATACCTCTAGATTACAATATTTAGTTAGGGTGTAGTTGGGTTTATGTGATGACANACCATATGTTTAAGCCCTATGGAATCATTGTTTCATTTCTCGTTGAGTTAGGAGAAAAGACTATTTCAGTTGAAGTGGAAGTAGTTGGCATACCTCTAGATTACAATATTTAGTTAGGGTGTAGTTGGGTTTATGTGATGACAGTAGTTGTGTCTTCAGTCTTTAGGGTTCTCCGCTTTCCTCATAAAGGAAAAGTGGTTACTCTCGATTAGTTAGCCTACTGTATGCTAGATTTCAGGACTAACACTAGTAAAAATTCCATTTTTTGTTGGTTCCACAGGAGCTTACGATAATGTTAGTGTTGGCATGTATAAGGACTCATGTTTGATGGGTACTTTAACTCATCCTCCACCATTCAATTCCTCAAACTTGACTCATATGTGAATGATATCCTCGGTTAATATTGAATCACAAGGTTTTTCCTCATCTTCTAGATCAATTTTTTCCGATGTGTTAGTTTCCAATAGGGATCCTTGGATAGTGCCTCATCCTTCGGAGGTATAGTCATTTGAAGTGACTGTGCCATTGAGAGTGGTAGAGATTGATTATTAAGAAATCTAGATGGCATTAGTCGAAGTTGATTAGAAACTCCTTCATGATATGGAATATGACTAGTTCACTTCACCCATCTTGGCTATCAACCCTCCCAGTTAATGTGATTTCTTGGATATTGAGTTGCCTTCAAATGAGGCCATCCTTGAAGCCATGACTATGGATGATAAACTGTGGGTGGATAGGAATCATCATTCATCCTTTCTTCTTGATTTGGAACTAGAAATTGACACAAATGTTCCCCCTAACACATGATGTGTTTGCGAAGGGAAACTTGGTGAACATTTTGAACAATATACCTCCTAACAACTCCATGAAGCTTGGCCATTTCAAAGACTCTTGAAGAGCATTTTTTAGGTCATCTAGTGAAATGATAATCCTTAACTCGATCGTGATTGGGATTTATTTTTGAGAGATTACTATCGAATTTTCCACTCCAATCCATACAGAAGACCGGTGTCTCGTACCTTCACCATGTATTGATGGGAATCATCAAGGAGTTGTGATATCTCACGATATGTTTACATATGTTATTCCTTGAGTAGTTCATGATAATAACTTGATTATGGCTTATGACCAAAATCATGATAGGTTGGGAATGTGGAAATTCGAATCTAGGTGGTGTGTCCTTGGCATGGTGTGTTGTATAATGTTGGCAAGGGCCTATGAGTTCATTGATTACAAAAGAGATCCTTGGCTTGAGCCTTGCAAGAGGCTCTACCTGAAGCACTATGTGTAAGCATCGATGTTGCGTGGTGTTGTGTACAATTTTTCATTTTTTGAAGGTTTTTGTTTTTAAAGTTTTGTATTACAAAGCATGAGTTGTTATTGGAGGTTTATATTGGATTTATTAACTTCTGGACTAGTGTTGTTGATCATGTATACAAGACTTTGCAGACATTTTCTTTAGTAATTTTCTATGGTGATCATTGTAACTTGCACAGTAGTGCCTACCATTTATCGGTTTCCCTAGCTAGCATTCCCTTTGCCATTTGGTGCCCATCTTGAATTTATCTATAGTCCTGGGAACCCTTATTTAGCCCCATCGTGACTTAAAAGTTGAGACCTCATTCTCTCTTAATCTTTCCTCTGACCATGTCATGAAGGTGTTCCTGTTATTTTTATTGTTTTATGGTTGCGTGTGCTTATTGTTTCTTGTGTCTTGGTGCATAGTAGTACGTTATTGTGTGTTTAATCGTACCTATTTCCATTGCAATCACTCACAACCTTTCAACATTTTCATCAATTTTCCTTTGTTTTGTGACCTTTATCCTTAGAAAAAAAACTATGAGTGGATATCACTTTTCCAACACCTTTTTTCATTTGTTTTTCACATGTTTGTTCCATGTGCTTGGAATGATCCACTCATTTTATCCAATGTAGCATACTTTTATCTCTTTTTTTCACTCATAAAAACATGAAAAGACATAAAAAAATAAAAATAAAAAAAGAGGGTAAAGAGTCTCAATCTTTACTCAATTTGAGTGGAAGTCGTCAGTTATTGTCACCCTTGAACATGACACCTATTTTCATCATTGTTTTACAGTTGGGATTTATATTTTGTTAGTAGATGTACCATGATTATGATTTGTTTACTCTCGTGGCTAGTTATTATTCCATTCACTATGTAGAGTGCTTCAATGCCTCCTGCATTGTCACACTATCTCAATTAGTCCATTTGAGTCGATGTTTCCCAACTCCTCATTGAGTTGTGCTATATTTTCAAGGGAAGTTGAGCCCGAGACAACCATTTTGTAGTCTTATTAGCCTTTCATGTCACCATCCCCATGTTAGTTGTACTTGGTGATTCACTTCGTCATAACATCTTTCGATTTTTGTTTCATGTCTATTGTTGTGGGATACATTAAGGCCCTCCTTTCGATGGATATATTCCTATTGACACTAGATCATTATCTAGGAAGTGGACTTAGAAACCTAGATAGTACCTTGTAATTTGCAGACATTAGTGGTAGGATTCCTCACAATTGACAGTGGGTTTACATTATTGACCCATAATTGATTGATTATATGAATGTTCAACATCAACTCCCTTATTCACACTCGCTAGATTTTAATATGTACCTTGGGGTCCATTTTCATTATTAGTGGTTCCCCTTGCATTTGTTAATGGTATTAATTAGTGATCGGTAATTAGATAAGTTCTACCATGATCGACATCAACTCATTGATTCACATGATGTAGATTTGTACAATCGATGGGTTTGGATTGAAGACCTTGGGTTAGGTGCGTCCCCTATCAATGCTACCTTCCCAAGTTGCACAAGAATATATCACTTATTGATTAGTACTTTGAAGACCATAGTGGCACTATTTGTGTTAAGTGTCTTCCTGATGTATACCGTGACATATATCCACATTGTATTTTCTCATGGCTATGGTTTTTTATATGAAATGGATCCACCATGTACTATTTCGTGGCCATCGTCTTGAATCTCATTTCATGGATCCGTAGTGTATTTTTTTGGTGGCCATGCTTATTCATATATCCAAGCATGGTATGCCTCGAGGGTGATATATATATGATTGATTGGTTTTTGTTTGCAAGTACTTCTTGGTTCCTTGATCTAAGGAACTCCTCCTTAAACTACTCATTGCCATGTACTTTTGTAATATATTTTGGCCATCAGTTTCTCTTCTGAACTCATACATTAGGGGGCATATGTTATACTTTAATTTTCCACCATTGGCCTTGCAAGGTTGCTATGAGATATTAGGAAGCTAAAATTCACTTTCACCAAGAAAATTGCTCACAAAAAACTTATAATTAAGAAAAAAGCTCATTATTGAGCATGGAACTTGTGCATGGCTTGGAATTTCTTAGTACATGTGCCATGAAGTCTATCTTCAAGCTCCTCAAATATTCCATAAGAAGGAATCGAGCTAAAGGAAGAGGGCATCACAAGACAAAAGTGTCCTTACACTAGTGGATTCAACTCATCATTGGAGCAAGAATCTTTGGCTTAGAATTTGCTACATATTGTTGAATGTTGGGCATCAACATTGGTGTTACTAGATCCTAGGTGAGATCTATATTTTCTTTATTACCGTGATATGATGTTAGGTCATGCTTGTTTAACAGGGAGAGCTTGTGGCTAAGGACAAGGGTTCCATGTCTTAGAGCTAAGAGTATGACAAAAGATCTCAAGGTATATAATCTATTGCTGTAAAATCTCTTTCATTTAATATAGATCTACATCTTCACCCCCTCCCCCTCGCAAAAAAATAAATCTTTATAATTCATTGATCTATTTTGTATCTTGAGTTAGATTTTGTTGATCTAAATAGGCTTGAGGTATTATATTAGTCCTTGTTTCATGCAATATTTCATTTGTGATGTTATAAAGGCATGAGGAAGGTGGTTCTTCTCTATTTGTTGTGCAGGTAACCAAGTGGAGCAACACCTTTAGAGCTAAATCTAGAAGAATTTAGTGGATACATTGAACAACCGTCAAAATTTTTGTAAGTTAATCCTTTATCCCCTCATTTCCTTATGAAATTCTATGATTAGGTTTAGGTGAAAGAGGTACGTTATCTATCTTGTTGTTTTCCCTTGGTCTATATCCATCCAGTGAGGGGGGTTTCTTATCCATAGGTGAATTTCCCTCCAATGAGAGAGGGTCTTTTGAACTATAGTTACTAAAACCAATCTAAAAATAGAGTTAAAATGAAAAGTTTTTTTTTTACACCAAACAATTCCCAATTTGTAAGCTCAAAGATGTCAGAACTAGGAAAAAAAATTCAGCTTGAAGGGACACATAGGATAAACCTCAACAAAGTTCCTAGAGATGAAGAACAATGACAATAACACTAGGAAGTACTCCAGCAAATGTGATCAAATACTTGTTCAAAGACTCTCAAATTTATAACGTGTCACAATTTACCAACCCAAAATATTTCCATGAAACTTTACTTATAGTGATTGGACTCGATAATGAAGAATCACAAACACTATCACCAAGTGAATCAAACTTTAAGAACTAAAAATGCCTTAATAGAAAGAAGGGATCTAGATTAACAAAAAAACAATAATTAAACCTTGGCAAGATTCCCAAAAACAAAGGTAAAGGGTGTGAAATACCAATACTAGAAGCAACCACTCCCATGTTCCAATTCTCCCTAAATCTAGCCTTGACACAAATTGTCAACCTAGAGAAAACTCCAAGATCTGGATTAGTGTCATCAAGGCACCACTGGGGTTTTTAGAAGCCCCCAGAATAGGAGGCTCCGAAATAAAAGATGTAACCAAAGAAGAACCCACTTGAAAATTATGCTCGAAGGGGAGCTCATTATATAGACCAACACTTAAATCTAAATCTTCCTCCAAAGTCGAATCCCATAAACAAATCCAATGTGCAGAGAAACAATAATAGCCCAAGAAGAAATTTCAAACTTAATAAAGAATTGTTCCCCGTCGGATTGAGGTTGCCAGGGTGCCCAATTCGATTGCTTGATCTCACCATAGTGCCATAGTGAAAACACACTATAACTCCAAGCTCTTCAAAACTTGGAGCATGGATAAATGCAAACATGCCTTTGGTACAATAATGTGTTCTCCGAGTTCCCAAATTGAAAGAATGAGAATGACATTCTAACTACCTCCTCATGTGAAATTTNTGAAAACACACTATAACTCCAAGCTCTTCAAAACTTGGAGCATGGATAAATGCAAACATGCCTTTGGTACAATAATGTGTTCTCCGAGTTCCCAAATTGAAAGAATGAGAATGACATTCTAACTACCTCCTCATGTGAAATTTGATGTTGATGAGATTAATCGCGGATCCAAGGGGATACATTAGGGAATAAAAAATACATTGATACACCTTATTTTAATTAGGACTCCAAGCTCTAAATTCGTGGCTATGTTATCCCATTGATCAACATTTGAATTGAGACATATTTTGATATGGAAGAAGGAGATTTTCGCGAAGAAACTTATCTACTTACCTCTAGCAATGATGGTTTCCAACTTATTGTCTAAGGGGGTGGCTTTGCCAATCATGGCTTTGATCATTACCATAGAGTCCCTTCATTATCTTCACAAATTTGATCCTCTCCTGCTTGGATATGAGGATGCCTTGCAATAAGGCATAGGCCTTTGCCTGGTTGTTGGTGGCTTATCCTAGGCCCCATGCATATGAAGCTACAATATTTCCTCTGGGATCGAAGAGAACCCCCCCCAGGCCTCTGCCTGGTTGTTGGTGGCTTATCCTAGGCACGATGCATATGAAGCTACAATATTTCCTTCGGGATCGAAGAGAACCCCCCCATGCAAGGTTACATTGTTCACACTACAACAAAGATCTTGTTTTGGAAGCATCACATATGATGTCTTTTGATAGAGTTATTTCCATTTTGCTAACCTGCATTGGGAGGGTTACTATGCTCCTTGATAACCATTTGCTAAGAAACAAGAGAAGAGAGAAACCTAGGAGGATGAACCAACAAGAAGGGAAGGTGGAGATACCATTTTGCTCACTAGCATCAATTTCACATTGTAATCTTATCTCATCTTACTAATATAATCTAGTTCGTGCTCCCCATATTATTAAGTTCATTTTTTTCTTTGCTTGCATTATAGTTTTATATTTTTTACCACTAATGGATTTGGTTGTAGTGCAACATGAATTAGACATGGTTATTAATCATACTATGTGATCTCTATGAAATTGTGTTATTTTTTTTTTAGCTTGCATGTGTTTTGAAGAAGCATGAGAGTTCATTGTTCTCTCTCAACTCACTGTAGCCATCCTTGAGAAAGACACACTAAAGGTTGGCAGAGTCAGACACCCTTCCTCCTCCCTTCTTTGGCTATCATTTCACTTTTATGAAGGTATTTACATACATGCATAGATATATAAAACACCTTTACTTTTATTGCTTCTAGGACATTAACCACCTACAAGGGAAGTGGATCATTTATACACAATACCAATCTTCCCACAACAAAGAATTTCTTTAAACAAATAGTAAATGTCAACCAATCTTTAACAACATAAATTACGAGATGTCTACCCGTTCAAAGATGCCTTAGACATAATAAAAATTTTAAAAAAAAAAACATGATGACTCTGATTTCCTACATTTCTTTTTTAAAGGAATAATATGAATCTTGAACATGAAGCAACTCATTTACTTCATTTTCGATTAAAAATATTTGGAAGCTACTCTCAATACATCAAGAATAGAGAAATACATTTACAACTAAGGAAGAAAAAAATAGAAGTAAAAATAAATTGAAATCCATAAAAATGGAAAATAAAAAAACAATAAACCATATTAATAAAAACTTAAAAAAAATCTATAATAATTATAAAAAAAATCTCTAATAATTATAAAAAACATAAATCCAATAAAATTATAACGAAATCTGATAGAGTGATGTTAATATTTAAATTTTATTTAAAGTGAGTAAATGATTTATTGGATTTGAGGTTAATGGATTAATATTTTTTTCAACGTAAATGGTATTCTAGAAAATATAGTTTAAGTGTGATCCCTCGATCTCAACCCGCCAAATTGTGATATGGATAGCAAATCAAGAGTTAGGTATAAAATATTGTACAGTTGCCCATGTACGTTAAAAGCAAAGACAATAATAGTTAAAAAACGTCTCTCTCCAATGTTTTGTACACGGAAAAAGAAGGTTTTAAAAGTTTGGTGAATTTTAAATGGATTGCTTTTGTCATAGGAATGTAAGCATTAACGTCGTGTATAATTGAAATCCATGACATGACCTTTTGAATTTCCTACATAAATAAATTTGTTTTACGTTGACATAATCCCATACATCATCTCGGTAGATTGAAATATAT
>SNQJ01S0147948.1:0-23660 GCA_010110895.2 Picea sitchensis
GGGGGGAGAGAAAGAGAAACAAATACAAAATGCACAAGAGTGTGTGCATGTTCCAGGAACATGTGCACATTCTTTAGAGTGTGTGCACATTAATTAGAGCACGTGCACGTTCCTAGAGAATGTGCATGTTCCTAGAACGTGTGCACATTCTTAGGAGTGTATGTGGTTTATTTCTAATTCAATTTTTTTGGGGAAGAAATGAAAACTCTATCTTACATTTATGTTGAGTTGGTTGCCTCATATTTAGGTCTGGGATAACAAACCCAACAGTTTGGTCTGCAAATACACAAAATCCTCCATTTCTATGAATACTTCTTTCTATCCCCCTTTTTTTATGTTATTTTTCTATAGACTAGACAAATCCATTGTCAATGAAACTACAAAGCTATGTGGATTCGAAATATATATAATAAATTAATTAATTAATTAATTGTCTTTACGATTTTTAATCTAATTTTGTGTTGACATATATCATAATGTAGATTCCAAATATATAATTTAAAAAAAAATTAATAGTGTTTACTATTTTTAATCTATTTTTGTCTTATATCAAAATCCTAAAATACATACCTCTTATTTGTGCTATAACATTTTATTAGCTTAACCACTTTAACACAAAATGTTAACATAAAAAATCAAATTTCACATAGTTATTCAGAAAATGAAAAATATATATTCAAAAAGCTAATTCAATTTCTTACATTTCATCTTTTTACACCATATTCAAATTCATTGTAAAAGTGCCTTGAATAATCCCTCAATGTTTTTCCATGTTTACATTGTCACTAACATGTCATGAGAAACAATGTAATTTTGACCATATCTTTATTGATTAATACAAAAGTTTTGTATAAACTTTCTTAATATAAATGAATACAAATATTATATTAATATTGTAAGTAAGTTTTTTTTTTTGTAAATAAAAAGGGGTGGGGCCTGTTATATTACTTTAATCAAAATACAATAGTTGTTTGGGATGCCAGTTGTCCCGCCTGGATAGGAAACCGGGACAGCTGGGCATCCCTTACCATGTGTCACCCTGGTCACAAAAATAACTAAGTTCTTCATGAAACGTCCTGCCCGAAGGAAACCAGGACTTACAGTCTTGTAAATGTAGCTGAGTATCATAAGATAAAGCTAAGAAAACTGTAAACTAGATGGCCTAAAGATTAACTGATAGCAAAACAAAAGCCAGTTCTGAACATCCATTGACCTGTTAGCCTGTGCACTTGTGTTGGTCTTCTGTCTGCTTCCATCCGGCTCGGAATGCATATGCGCATGCACAAGTTGGGCATTGTCGCTTCAGAAGTGTCCTGGAGTGGGCCGCGAAGAGCATATCCAGTCGCTGGTCGATCCTCGCCAGCCGAAAGATCTGATCATCCAGCAGGCTTCTCATCTCAAAGATGAGGCTGAGGCATTCCCAGTTGGTTGAGAACGGTTGCTCCTGGCTGTGGCTGTCGCTTGAATCTTGGCCATGCGCTATTTGTTTATCCCACGTCACCTCCCTCAGCGAGTCAGGGGGTAACTCCTCTTCTATGTAGCAGGTGGGGTAGGGTGCTTCAGTGCGAGTGGTGCTGGGAACTGTCGTCTTGCCAGCAAACGTGGGCCGTCTACCTTGACCAAAGTCCGAAGACGGATTCCAATTCTCAGGCACTGTAAACAACAGGTGCTTGTGGACGCTTTCCATGCCCCCTTCCAGAATCTCTTCGACCACATACGCCATGGGTGGCGTTCGTGGCCTCTCTCTTCTCCATCGGGTTGTCGTGGCTAGGGCTATTTCAAACTTCTGTTTCTGCTTCCACCGAGATTCCGCAGAGTACCATGCCGCTCCCCTCCATGGTTTCCCTCACAATCTCAGCATGGTGGAGGTTTGGTGGGAGGCCAAAGTGCTTCCCCGTAAGGTCGCTCGGCTTCCAAGCTCAAACCAAATCACTGGATGCGGCCCCTACGCCTGCGAATTAACGAAGGAACGACGACGAGTTTGCAAATCCACTGGAGCATAGACTGCCCAAAGCGGCTGGTTCTCTGCACTAACAACCCGGGAAATGAGAATTAACGCGAGCCGAATCGCCATAGCCTTAATGGCTGGCTTGATAATGCGCTCCTGACTAGTACATCTCCCTCAAGCGAGAAGCCTCATCGGGTAAATGCAATCGCGTTGGTTCATGGCGAGTTAAATGGTGAGGGGATGCTAGCCAGTTGATGCTTTAATGCTGCTTCCCGGCTGGCTCCCGCGTGGCATCCTATCGCTGCGTGTCACCCCATCCGGGGAATATTGTAAGTAAGTTAAAAATTTATTATTAAAAATTTATTTTCTTATCAAAACTTAATTCTTGAAGTCCAATTTTTTGTTTTACATAAAGTGGTTCAATGAAAATATAAAAAACTTAAAATGTCAAAAGAAATTATTTCAACCAAATAAAAATAAATACAAATTCCAACCCTAGTAGTTATAGATTGCGCACACAATGTGAAGTATTTTAAGATTCTTCTCTAATCTACATACTTCATCAGAAAATACCAATCTCGTCCATATTGCACAAGTTGAAAACATCTCCATAAGCTAAAATTAACGGTCCATCACCCCACAACAATGTCAAGGAAAATAAAAACCTTGTCCGTATTGCACTAGTTGAGAACATCTAGAACGAATGAAACTTACAATTTGTGTATGTTCCAACTTGCAATCACCAGAGGGATGGAATTTGATGCACAAATTGCCCGTCACGGGATTCTCAACCCTGTCCGTATTGCACGGGCTTCTCAGGAAAATAACAACCCTGTCTGTATTGCACGAGCTAAAAACATCTAGAATGACTGAAACTTATAGTTTGTGTATGTTCCAACTTGCAATCACCCCCACATACACCCAAAGTCAAAGTCATGTTCCAACTTCCAATCAGCTCAGTCCCCCACAACTACCCAAAGTCAAAGTCAAAGTCACGTTCCAACTTCCAATCGCCCCCACATCCTCAGAAATCTCATTCAGTCAAGTAAGGAGGACATTTTACACCCCAATTTTAGTGGATTTCAATTAATATTAAATATTTTATTGTTTTGATCAAACAAATTTCTACAACGTATTCCACAATCCAGAGACATGTCTCTCTCTTTCTTTATTTATTAAGAATTTCTAAGATATGAGATTGAGTCACATGGCAAGTAAGAAGATTTAATTAAGTTTTCAAATATCGTGCGTGGAGGTTAATACAATGTCTGAAAATGTGGATGGATGAAAGATGATATATATAATTAAAATTTCTTATACATATAACTTAAGTGTATGGTCGTTGTAACTTAGGAAAAGGAAGGGATGACAGTCTGTTGGTGTTTGTTCTCTACTCATCTCACATGTTTGTTGTTCTCTACTCATCTCACAGAGATGACAGTCTGCATTGATGTGGGAAGGGAGAGGGATCGAGGAGGTAGTGGATCCCAAGTTGCATGAAAATTTAATTCGGAAGAGTTGGAGAGAGTCCTGAAAACAACACTACTCTGCGTTGAGCAAGAAATGGATGTGAGACCTTCCATGAGCCAGGCTGTCGAAATGCTTTCTCATCTCAACCAAACTTGTTTATAGAAATAGATTCCATGTTTCCTAAAGACTCGGCCAGTTTATTACAAATTTTCTCTACCTCTTCTTATGCAGTAGAGGATCAATACTTTGAATACTCACCTTACGCAACTAAGAGTTAACAACCTGGGCAACGAGAGGATTCCTTTTCCAACACATGCATGCATATTTCCATATGGAAATCAATATGCAGCCTGTTACAGAGTCTTTAAGAATGCAGGACTATGCATATTGATCGCCTTGACCATATAAAAAATTTCTCCATTTTCTTTTTATAACTTGTTGTTATGAAAGAAAAAAAATCAATGTAGTTCTATCATTATTGTAACTAAACATGTTTCGATAACAAATGGTTTGTCATCAAAAATTTTGTTTGTATGATTATGAGGGATATTGTCATGATATGAGGATCTTTGTTCCAATTTTGTAATTGTGTATATCTTGAGGGTGTGTGACACTCCCATGGTTCTCATTTGGTTGTTTGGCAACACCAAGGATACTTTTTCTGGACTACGCCTCTTCACCTACAACATACCCATACTCCGTTCTAAGCTACAAGCATGTCACACTCCTACTTTATGCGACTCACTTGTATACTTAGACAGTTTTGTTAAAATATTTAACACTTTTTCATTTAAGAATACATCCATGAACATGTGAAACAAAAAGAACATTTGCAAAACCAATAAGAGACACAAATATATAGTGTGGGAGACATAAGACGTGCCTAACACCTAGCTAAGTCTTATTATTGTGAAACAATTATAATATGAGAACTATCGACTTGGTTTACAACTTGGCAAGGTTTCACGACTTTCCTTACCTCACCAAAACACTCATACACAAATTCATTACACAAAGACTCTCATTGGAAACAACTTTCGCAACTCCTATGGTGTTCCCCACACATGCACCCTTCACATATTCACTGTCCTTTCTTTGTCGCAAGACTTTCACCAAGCTAACACACTTTGGTTTTGCCTAAGAGCATGCCTCCCATAGGCCTATGTCCAGACTTCTACAAAATCTCCATGTGCGTCCCACTTTTTGCTACTTGTTTTTCATGTCTTCGTAACTTTGCATTTCATTCTACTATTCCTTAGAATCTTTCCTTAGTCACTTGACTTGATCCCTTGTCTTTGTATTTCTTTCCTTCCTTGGTTATGCACCCTTATGCTCTTATATGGACTCCAAATATCACCTTCGTGAACCATCGTGTCCCTTCATGGACCAACATGCCCAAACCACCCGATACACCCCTTTGTGGACTGACATGCCCATGAACCCATGTGCTCATCAACCTCTGCATCCTCTTGGGACTAGCGTGCCCAACCTTGGGTGTGCTCCTCATACCAACGTGACCCAAACTCTTTGGTGCTCCCTTGCCTTGTGAATAGACTGACAAGACTCTATGTGGGTGTGTTGATGGGGTCATCCGACCTCTCCAACGCATCCATGCTGCCAAGAGCAGGCAAGTCCACTCCTTGGGAATGCGCCCAAGTCATTCGATCCTTTCTCGAATGAAAACAAAGTCTTAATCNGTGTGTGTGGCCCCTTGGTGCCATACTTAATCATCTTGTTCCCAAGGTGCTCATGTCCATGCCCACATGTTTTCATTCTCCCAACCGATTTCATTTCCCTTGTGTTCTCTTACCCAACTCATTTCCAAATCTACCCAAGGATTGGTGCTTGGTAGGTGTCACAGGAGGGTTTAAATCCTCCCTCATGTCAAGAAATGAGACACAGTTCCACACTAAACCTAACAGAAGAGAGGAAGAGAGATTTAATCAAGAAAGTAAATGACACAAAAAGCACACAGTACACATAGATTTTACCCTGGAAACCCAAACCAGGAAAACCAACACTCCTTGAGCGTTTTTCTCCTTGTTGTCTTATTCATTCAGAATAAAAGGTTACATGTCTAAACTTGGTCCACACCTAAGACACAACTGACATCATATCTTCTTGATTACGCAAGAATAACCATGTAGCCAATTCATCTTACATCTACATGACCAACAACCTCTACGATTATTGATTGACTCATTTTTCAACCTTTTTCGGCCTTAAAACATGCCTTATTTATAGGATTTATAGTAGGAAAAAACATAAAGAAAATGACACTAAAAAATGGTTACAGATCCATGCAGATTATTGGCTAAAAATCTCGCAAATCACGAGATTCAGTTACAGTGGATTACCAAGTTGTATTACTCGTCGACTCATTCAGTCTTCATTTGGTTTCCACACATCCGTTTGTTGACCTCTTCGAATTTTCCCAGTTGAATAACCTCGACCTTCGACCTTCTATCGATCCACCTCAACTTCATCTTTACCCTTTTAAACCACCTCAACCTTCAACTTCGACTGTTAGTCAATCCACCTCGACTTTCACTACAAAGAATATAACAACCCAACATTCTCCACATATTGTCTTATTTTTGAAACCAGGAGAGATTTGAACTTTCATTCACAGACCCAGGGCAACAATGCCCATTGCCTCTCTGCACCAAGAGAACTTCACAACACTCACAGACTTGGTCAATGAGTCTGTTATTTTTTCCAATGTGTCTACTTTCTCCAGCAACTCCTTGCTTCTGTCCACCATGTCTCTCACGAAATGGTATTGTACATCAATGTTCTTAGTATTCAAATGATAAGTTGGGTTCTTTGCCATAAATATTGTTCTTTGATTGTCGCAACTTATCTTCATAAGTCTCTGCTCAAACCCGATTCTTGAACACAACCTTTGCAGCCATATTTCTTATTTTCTTCCATGAGTGGCTATCGTGTATTCATTTTCTATTTTTTACAAGGCTAGGACCACCTCTCACTTACTCATCCAGTTGATTTCTCCACTGAACATTTTGAACAGATATCCATTGGTTGACCTCTTTCGATCTAGATCTCCAAGCTAGTCAGCATCGACAAATCCATGTACATTAAATTCATTGTCACCTCTAGGTTTTCTTTGATAGCATATAGCATAATATTTTGAACCACACAAATACATGAATACTCTCTTGACAGTTGTCCAGTTCTCCTTCCCAGGTGTCGACATGTATCTTCTCAACACTCCCACTGCATGGGAAATGTCTGGTCAAGAAGAGACCATTGCATACATTAGACTACCAACATCACTTGCATAGAGAACGCATGCCATGTCCTCTATTTATTCATGTGTCTTTGGACATTGTTCATCTCTTAGCCTTACTCCCACAAGAATTGGAACCTTCACCAGTTTGAAATCCTGCATGTTGAAAAGTTTCAAAAAAAATTCAATATACTTTGTCTCATTTATCCATAGCTTTCTAGATACTCGATCTCTCTTAATCTCCATTCCCATAATGAAGTTAGCTGCATCGAGATCCTTCATGTCAAAGTTGGAGGATAGATTCTTATTCACCTCCTTTATTGCATCCATGTTGTTTCTAATTATAAACATGTCATCGACATACAAAGCTACATATATGAAACGTCCATCTTCTTCTTTGGAATATATGAAGTGATCAACTTTGCTTCTCACAAATCCCAAACTAGGTATGTATGTGTCGAAATTTTGGTACCACATCCTTGGTGATTGATTTATACCATAAATGGATATTTTCAGTTTACACACCAAATCTTTCTTTCCCTTTACTACAAATCCTTCAGGTTGTTTCCTGTAGATTTCCTCTTCTAGGTCCCCATGTAGGAACGTTGTCTTCACATCCATCTGTTCTATTTCCATATCAAATGTTGTATCCAGAGACATTATTACTCTAATGGAAGTTAATTTTGCAACAGGGGATAAAATATCACCGAAATCAACTCCTTGGACTTGGGAATATCCTTTCTCTACCAGTCGAGCTTTGAATTTCTCGACTTGACCTGTTGCATTCATATTCTTCTTGAATACCCTTTTTTTATCGACAGAATTTCTTCCACTAGGAAACTTGACTAAGTCCCATGTCTCATTCATATGAAAGGATTCCATCTCCTCGACCATGGAGTCCTTCCACTATTTTCCCTCTGTTGTGTTGACTGACTTGGGCTCATCGTCAGTGGTAGTTAACCTGAATGTGGAACGAAAGTCAGAGGGACTATACCTTTCGACTAGTTTTCTTACTCTTTCTGACCTCCTTACATTCAAAGTCGGTTGATCCAACTCTTTCTCTGGTTCAATCGACTCATATGAATCATCTTCTTCATTATTTAGTTCAAACTGCACCATCTCAGGATTATTCTCAATATGAACAATTTCTTCATGCTCGGTCTTACTTCCAACTTCTCTGAAGACCATATCTCGACTTTACATTATTTTCCTTGATGTAGGATCCCAGAGATTATGTCCTTTCATTCCTTCTTTGTATCCAATGAAAATACATTTGACTTCCTTCTTGTCCATCTTGCTCCTCTTTTCCTTGGGAACATGCACAAATGCATTACAACCAAATAATTTGATATGTGAAATTGAAGGATTCTTACCTGAGCATACCTCATTTGTAGTCATGTTGACTAGAGCCGATAAAAGAGACATATTCAATAGATATTTTTCAGTGTCGACTGTCTCCGCCCATAATTCTTATGCGAGCCCAACACCACTGAGCATGCTCCTTGCCTTGTCCATCAATGTTCTATTTATTCTCTCAATAAATCAATTTTATTGCGGGGTATATGGTGTGGTAGTTTGGTGTGATATGCCACACTGCTTGCAGAATTGATCAAATTATTTTTCACAGAATTCACCACCATTGTCATTTCTCATCACCTTAATCTTCTTATCTTTATGGTTTTCTACAAGAGATTTAAACTCTTTGAATTTCTCGAAAACCTATGATTGCTTCCTCAGTAAATATATCCATCTATTCCTGGAAAAATTATCTATGAAGGAGACATAATACAAGGATCCACCAAGTGAATGCACTATAACAGGGACAATCACATCACTATAAACCAACTCTAGAATATCAATTTCATTTGTCACTCTAGATGGGAACCTCACCCACGTTTGTTTTCCATATATACAATGTTCACAAAATTCAACTTCTAAATTAAACTCAAGAAAGTATTTGACCATACCTTTATTGTGCATAGCTAGAATTCCTTTTTATCCAATGTGTCCCATCCTCTCATGCCATAGCATGGTCAGTTCAAATTTATGATGAATTGTCAAGTCGATTTGAATCTACTCAGCGCAAGTTGAGTCCAGTCGACTTCAGGAACAACGATTTTGTTGCATCCAGTCAAGTCGACACTCGCTAAAAAATTGTATAGGGTTCCAATACAAACTCCTTTAATTAAGACCATCGCACCTCTGACCATTTTTTATGACTCCTTATCAAATAGAGTGTGCACTCCAACATCACTCATGCTGCTGACAAATATCAGGTTCCTTTCCAAACCCGGAATGTATAGAACAATACAACAACCCAGAATCGTACCCCTTGACTTTAAAAACAAAGAATATAACAAACCAACACCCTAATCCAAGTTGTTTTCGACCTCAACAACATCCATCAATCTCCATGGTGCCTCCACCCCATCTCTAGATATCATCCCCACTCAACAACTTTTTTCCTCTACCATTATTTCCAAGGAAAACTCCCCTTAGGAAGTTTTATGAGTCCATTGAGTGTTTCTACTTGTTGTGTTACTTTTTCCTCCATACTTCAGTCTGTTTTCCCATGCTTCTGTGCATTGGATCCCCTTGTGACTTTGGCAGATTGGGTAGCTAGTCTAATCATCGTGCCTCTACCTCAATAACTTTCATCTTCATGCTCAAACATCCTTTTTTGTCTACAAACTTGCCACATTTGAAACCTTTCATTCCCTCCAATCTATCAATTCACCCAACTACATTCCAAACAAACTTAACCAAGGAATCTCCTCAAGGAACCCCAAAG
The DNA here is from genome assembly GCA_010110895.2 of Picea sitchensis. Taxonomy (NCBI): domain Eukaryota; kingdom Viridiplantae; phylum Streptophyta; class Pinopsida; order Pinales; family Pinaceae; genus Picea; species Picea sitchensis. The sequence continues at coordinate 9,460 of SNQJ01S0147948.1, forward strand.
GACTCACTACATCCCACCGAGACGGTGAGCCAATGTGCTATTGTCTAGTTTGAAGGAGAGGGAGGATGGTTGGTTGGGACATATCCCACATATCTAATATGTCCCAATGTAATGGTTGGAGAGTCACATTACTTCTACATTATCTACATGAGAAGTGGCACACTTGAACCAATTCTACCTATGCACTCCTCAACAAGTCATTCTAGCTAAGGGTCATATGAACATTCTCCATGTCCAAGTTCAGTAGAGGAGGAATTATCCTCTTCCTTGGGTCTCCTCCACCTAAGTTTTTTTGTCTCCCTCTCATTCTCTTGAGCCACAGATGGTTACTTCTCCCATTGAATGAACTACTCTAGCATACTAATATATGTGAATTCCTCCAATCTTCGTTGTAATTCATCATGCTTCAAACATAAATATTCCAAGTCATCCACTACCTTATCCAAATATCCAACTATGTCTTCAATTTCTGCAAGCCTTTGTTCCATTGACACAAGTATCCTTTACTTCTATGCATTGGGTTATCCAACCATCATCCCACATCATCCAAGTTCTCCCTCACAAGGTTGCATTCTCTAATTGTCCACAAAAACCATCCACAAGGAGGGCATCCACGTACCCCGTTCCTTCCTCCTCGTGGTAGAAATCAAACATGGAGTATGTCTTGAAAAAATGACCAAATTGTTTATGTGTGGAATAGGTGTTTCCTTCTTCTTCCTCATGAACGCTTGTCCCAACACAACATCGAAATCATCCATAGGAACAATGGTGAAGATCATCCTTCTGCACTAGTCACCAAGCTTCAACAAGACATCCTTGGCTACACCAACGACCCTCTCTACACATGCGTTGACTGTCTTGAAGATAGTTTGTTTTGGCTCAGGTTGCATCCCAAGTCTCTGCACCATATCCTCCCTTAATAAGTTATGAGTTTCCCCATTGTCCACCATAGTTGTTACTGACTTCCCGTTGAGTTTGGATCACACATAGAAAAGTCCCATCTCATCCTTCTCTTGGATCTCCATGGATTTTCCCTCCATGAAAACAGTCAAGACTCACAATAACCCAACATATGGGTTTTCTTCCTTCTCCAAAGTATTCAATCTCTGTTTCAAGGGACAATTCTTCACATAATGCTCTTTGTCACAAATCTAACATGAAATCATATTTTTCTCTTTTATTGCATTTGTTTGCTTGGCATTGTACTCATTAACCTTAGACTTCTTTGTCTTCCCTTTGTCCTTATTTTTCCCCTTCCTTTGTTGTTGTATCTCACCTTGGGCATCCTCACTATTCCTAGGACCTATCTTGGGTTCACCCCTCAAGTCCAAAAGTTTTCTATTATGGTGATGGCTCTCACAAGAGTCTGCATAATCTGGCATTACAATTCACTTTGTGCCCACGACTACAAGCCATTTATGAAGTGAAAAATTATATCTTCTTATGACATGTCTTTGATCTCCAACATGAGCCTTATGAACTCCTTGATATAGTTTTGGATCTTACCAGCATACCTAAGAGCCAACAATTTATTTCTTGCAATTGGTTTCTCGAACCAATCTGTGCCTTCAAGGCTTTCTTCATCTCTTCCCAGTTTTTGACCTTCTCAATAGTTCTCGTAGATACCAAGTCTTCCACCTAGTTTCTCCACCAAATATTAGGAATCCCTTTCAAGGACATCGAAAAAACTTTCACCTTAGCTTCATCTGAAATTTTCAGCTACTTAATCCTTGTTTCAAGGATTGTTTTTTATTCTAGTATGATTTTCCTTTCTTCATTAATCTCTAGTAAAATAGTTTGGACTTAGATCTTGTTTCTGATTACCTTATTTAAGAAAGAAACATGCAAGAATATATGTACACGTGAAGTTGGAGGCAACTCCAATTTGTAAGTCACACTTCCAATGCTTTTCAAAACCTTATCAGGGCCATAATATTTGGGTGCTAATTTATTATCCTTATTTTGTTGCTTGAGGGACATCTATTTATATGGTTGTAGACTCAAAAATATCTAATCCCCCACTTCAAACTCCCTTTCACTGCGATATTTATTTGCTTGTTGTTTCGTCATATTTTGTACCATAACCAAGCTGTCCTTCAATAGTTTGAGAACCTATTGTTGGTGCCCTATGTGGTCCTCCAGTGCTTGAAAATTTGCAGTCCCTTTTAAGGGTGATGTAATGGATGGAGAATGATATCCATAAAGTGTCATAAATGGGACATTTTTATTGAAGTATTGAAGGATGTGTTGTACAACCATTCCACCAAGGGAAACCACTTGACCCATTGTGTCTCATTAGCCAATGCATAGCAGCAAAGATATCCTTCTATACATTTATTCACAATCTTAGTTTTCCCATCCGATTCAAGATGGTAAAATGAGATATGAGCCAATTAAATGCCCAAAATAGAAAATAATTCATCTCAACAATTAGACAATACATCATCAATCAATTATTTCTTTTTTCAATTTAGAGTAAACTAACTACACTTCAAAAAATTATTCTAAATAAAATATTGTATTTAAAATATTAAAATTTAGTAAAAAACCATATAAATGAATTGAAATTTCAAAAAATATTGTAATAACCATACTTCATAATTTCAAATATAATATTATATGGATTATATATACATTAATAATAATAATAAAAAAACATAACCATCAAGCCACATTTATTAATTGACTTGAAATTTTAAAAGAAATTGTAATAACCATACTTCATAATTTCAAATATAATATTTTATGGATTATATATACATTAATAATAATGATGAAAAAACATAAGCATCAAGCCAAATTTATTTTGGAGAAATTTCAAAGTATTAAAAATGAAAATATAAAACATTATACACAATAAAAAAATCAAACATTTTGTGAACACCCATACAAGAGAGGATGTGATCTATGTATTTATATGATGCATGAGCACCTCATCTTATATTTATATTTTAAACATAACCCAATCTAGCTTAACCATGGGAGTCATGTTCATTATAGATCTCATTAGAAAAGAAGAAATTGTAATAAAGCTTGAGGTCTTTCTTAAAGGGTGATAACTCTATGAAGTTACTATAGAAGCAATGGAGACCTTACTTGCATTATAGGCTTCTAGAAACACAACAATGTATCATGATTGCATCCATACTTATTATTTAGGTTAAGATGTTTATGATTTGTAGTTTCCCAAGATCCAAAGAAACATAAAACTAAATGAAATTACTCATCAAGACCACCACATATATTGTTTTTATTTTGGATATTGATTTTTCACTTTATTTCTCAAACCATTTGAAAATGCATGAAAGAGTGGGATATTAGAGCATAATCCCTACTACATAAGTTTGATAATAATAAAAATTATATTAGTTTCTCCCTAGATTTATTAAGAATCCCTCCAAGCTTAAAAAATGTTGTTATAAGAATTAAAGCTACAAAGGATATGTATCCTTGATCTTGGGAGTGGGATGAGCTAGGGGAGAAAGAGAGTTATGGGGCATTCTCAAAATATTTTGAAAGTATTGTTGAGATAATATAGGGGGAAAGGGAGTTATGAGACATTCTCAAAATATTTCCAAAGTATTGTTGAGATAATGTCAATGTTGCTAGAAACAAGAAGAAGAAAGTGAAAGAGTGTGGTAGCTAAGCGTGCATTGACAGTAGACTCCCGACCCTCGGGCCAAGATCCGCTCAAGATCGTTCTAAATCTTCCCTGAGTCAAATTGACTCTTCGATTCCTCCACAGGGAATCCCACACACACACACAACCATGTTTTCCATAGGTCGGTATAGGTATGCTGCATGGTCAAACACGAGGCATCAACCAGAATCTCTTGACCAACAATATGATCGCGCCCTTTCTCGAATCGGGACTTCAGGTTTCGCGACTTCACGAATCCTTTTTTTTGAGTTTCTGACTCCTCAACCCTACGAAACCTGAAATGTTGAATTCCTAAAATCCTTGGCCACGTCCTCCTCCACAGTTGTATCGTGTTTCGTGACTTTGGGAATTTTGGTGCAAAGATCCCCGAGTCCTGTCTTCAAAACTGCCAAAATGTCGAACCCTGATGCGTTCAACAAAGGCTGGCTACCCAACGAAACTTTTCGTTGATTCATAGTTTCAGACTTCATGACTTCGCGAATCCAGATACAGGTCTCCCGACTCTCCAACCTCTGAAACCCCAAAACAGTCAACAACGTTTTGACTCCACCTGGCGACGAGTACGCCACCTGTCTTCTCCGCTATCCTCTCTCTATGACGCGGATTCTTGCCACCTGTTACTCAAGTTTCCCAGCTTTTGGGTCTTGAACAAACCTCTGATAGGCGCTCCTCTTCCACTTCGAAACCCCAAACTCCAAAATGGTAAATTTACGGGATCAATGACTATAAGTCTCCCTTCAATCCGATGGTCCACGTGATTTCGGGCTTCTGGGTACAGGAAGTTTGAAACTCTCGATCCAAAAACACTGTCTCCTCTGCGACTTTGGGAATTTCACTCCACTATGCCTTGACTCCTTGTCGACAGGACCCCCAAAATGCTGAACTCAAAAATTCCGAAGCGCCTAAATTTCTACGCCTCATCTTCACACACGATAATATATTTCACAATTCGGAAGTTCGAGTGACCAAGGGATTTGTCTTACGCTCTGGATTTACAAACCCCGAAATACCGAAATGATCTGATGCTCAACTGACCACGATCAATGGTCAACATTGAATCTTGAAACTAATGTAATGGATTCATCCAACCCTTATCCACCCTGCAACTCCTCTGGATCCTACGGTCCTCACGACTTCGCAAGTTCTCCACGGAGAATCTCGACCGTTCAATTCCTTCCTTTGAATCTCTGCTCAACAAGTGGGTGTTCTTACACTATAATTCACTTCTGCAAGGTGACTTCGACCCTGTCTCCCTTTGAACACTTCAAAGGTACTAACCCTCTTGAGATTTCTCTTGCAAATCAAGCCACGAAAAGACTCTTGCACACACTCCTTGTGGCAATCCTTAAAATACTCCAGGGTATTTGATCTTTTGACTCTGTGCACTCTCGGCAACAACAGTCCGTCACTCTTCAACCTTAGTTGATAAATCCTAAGGCTTCAACTAGCCTGCGCACACCTTGCACGACTTTTGTGCTTCACTTGCACTTATGCTGGAATGAGAACAACGGTATCCTTCCTGAGTCTTCTGAGATAAAACTCAAAACCATTGTCGATGCACACCTTGAAGACATTTCACTGAACTCCTTGCAGGAACTTCTCAGGAAGAGAAACAATTGAAACTCATTCTCTTTCTCTCTCAGAATTCATACATTTAACATGAAATCATACATTCAACATAGCATAGCATCATAAAAAATGCATAACAGAGAGAATAAAACAACTATAAGCATACCATTTAGCATATGTAAACAGTAAGCATCATAACACCATGAAATATGAGTCAAAGCTTCATATATTAATTCAAGCTCCCGTACATGGGTTCTTCTCTACAACTCTCTGTTACAACTCTTTTTCTTCTGTTTTGTGCTGATGATACAATAATGTTCATAATACAATGATACAAGGGTGAGGGTGTCTATATCCATTTTCCATCCTACTCTCTAAACTGTGTAATCTCTTAATTCAAATATACCTACTTTCATTAACATACTTAAATGCCTATTACAGTTTGACAGATGGGAGTAATCCCTCTAGATCTGTTCGTATCTCCTAGGTATAAATGAAAAGTACGCCTTCTTCCTAACTATTACATTAATTCTTTTAAGTTCAAAATTCAAAACGTTGTTCATAGAAACATGCTCTTTTTCCATCTGTGCGTCCAACTGCTCCTTTGGATAGGCACGTGCTTTTGTTTTTGTACGATGCTTCTGAATCATACTCCCTCACTTGAAAATTTTCATGAACTTCTATTCATGAGCTCTTGCACAGTCTGTCCATGCTTATGAATTTATGCTTCATCTTCCCAACTGGCATCTTCAACTAGATGTCCCTTCCATTTGACCAAGTATTCAAAATACTCTTTTCTCCTGGTCTTTTTGCTAATCCTTTTGTCAATTAGGCTTTCCATTTACGGCTTTTCAGCTACAGGCATTTGTTTTGTCCATTGAAATTCTTTCTGCTCATTTTCTGCTTATTCTTCCTTAGCTCTGTAAGGGTACAAATCAATAATATTGAATATCGATGAGATTCTGACCCCATCGGGTAATTTGATCTCATATGCGTTTTCCCCAAATTTCCTTATGACCTTGCACGGTCCATTCTTTTTCATCTTCAACTTATTATATGTTCCCATCGGAAACCTTTCCTTCCTTATATGTGGAAGAATTATATCACCAACTTCAAATTGAAGTTCTCTCCTATGTTGATCTGCTCTCCGTTTGTATTCCTGACTTGATTTCTGCAATTGCTCCTTGACTCGGTTGTGAAGCTCCTTCATTCCTTCTGCAAAGTCTTCTGCACTAGCACATCCAAATCTTTCAATTCAGAAACTCCCCTTGGCTGCATTCCATATACAATATGGAATGGACTCTTCCCTCTGCTTCTGTTGAGTGAGTCATTGTAAGCAAATTCTGCCTATGGCAGAATGTGATCCCACTGACTGTGGTGTTCAGTCACTAAGCTCCTCAACAAATCTCCCAAGCTTATGTTCATGACCTCTATCTTCCCATCCGTCTAAGGATGATATGCTGAGCTAAAAGACAAACTTTTCCCCATCTTTTTCAATAAGGTCCTCCAAAAATGTCCTACAAACTTGGTATCTCGATCAGACATGATACTCCTTGGAAAGTCGTGAAGTCTGACGACTTCCTTGAAAAACAGGTTCGCAATATGAGTTGCGTTGCTGGTTTTCTGGCATGGTATGAAATGTTCCATCTTTGAGAATTTTTTGACTACCACAAATATTGAATCACATCCTCTTTGTGTTCTTGGCAATCCCAATATAAAATCCATGCTCACTGCATCCCACGACCTTTATGGTATGGGTAATGGTTGATATAACCCTGTATTTTGTCTTTTCCCTTTTGTGTGTTTACAAATCCTGCATCTGTCCACAAATTTCTTAACATCTGTCCTCATCCCTGGCCAAAAATATGAGCCATTCAACTTTGAGAACATCTTATCATGACCGAAGTGTCCGACCAATCCTCCACTATGTTTTTCCTTCAGTAGGTTCTCCCTTATGGAGCATTTTGGAATACATAGCTAATTTCCCCAGAATAATAACCCATCTTGGATCATATACTCGGTCCATTGGCTTTTTTCCCTGAGAACTAGATTCTCGGATGCCTCATATGCCTCCTTAAAATCTGGGTCATCCCTGTACATTTCTTTGAGGTTATCAAAACCCCAAGTCTTGAGTCTGAATTCTTGCATAAGAAAACATTTTTTGCTCAAAGCATCAACAACTTTGTTAGCAGTTCCATAAATATGCTTAATCACAAAAGTAAAATTCTGCATGAATTCATCCCATTTAACATTTTTTTGGTTCAACTTCTCTTGTTGAGTCACGAATTGTAAAGCATGATTGTCACTGTACAAAACAAACTCTTTAGGAACCAAATAATGTCTCCATTTCTTCAGTTCTTGTATGATTTCATAGAATTCTTTATCATATGTTGAGTACTTAATCTTCACTTCATTCAGTTTCTCACTGAAATATGCAACCGACCTGTTGTCTTGGCTCAAGACCGCTCCAATTGCAAATACACTCACGTCACACCTGACCTGGAATGTCTTGCTAAAATTTGGCAAAACCATAATTGATTGATTCGTGATCTTATTCTTCAGCAGGTTGAAACTCTTCTCTGCTTCCTCCGTCCAGTGAAAATATTTGTGTCTTTTCTTCACCATATCCATCATTGGTACGCTAATTCCACTGAAGTTTCGAATGAATTTCCTGTAGAAACTTGTCAAACCATGGAAGCTTTGTACTTCAAACACACTCTTCAAAGATGGCCAATTCTTAATTGCATCTACCTTTTCTGGATCCATCTTCAACTCATTCATAGAGATAACAAAACCCAAATAAATGAGTTATGTCCTCATAAATGATGATTTCTTCATATTAATCAACAATGTCTCTTGCTATAGTCTTCTCATTACTGCAACTAAATGCTTTAAGTGATCTGCTTCTGTTTTTCTGAAAATTAATATATCATCAAGATATACAATGATGAATTTCCCTATGAAATCCTTCAGGACTTCATTCATCAGTCTCATGAAAGTACTGGGTGCATTCATTAAACCAAATGGCATGACAAGCCATTCATACAGCCCCTCATTCGTCTTGAATGTTGTCTTCCATTCATCACCTTCTCTCGTTCTAATCTGATAATATCCACTTTTCAAATCAATCTTTGAAAAAAATCTTGCTCCACTCAAGAAATCCATCAAGTCATCCATCCTTGGTAATGGAAATCTGTATCTGATGGTAATATTATTGATTTCCCTTGAGTCTGTACACATTCTCCAGCCTCCATCTTTCTTTGGGCTGAGCATTGTCGGAACAATGCATGGACTCAAGATTTCTCGAATCAATCCTTTGTCCATTAAGTCCTGGACCTGCCTCATAACTTCTTCATTTTCCTACAGTGTCAACCTATACAAATCTTTGTTTGGTAAGCTGGCTCTAGGTATAAGATCGATATGATGGCTTATACTCCTGATAGGTGCCAATGAACAAGGCAGTTCGTCCACTAATATGTCGGAAAACTCTTCCAACAACTCCTGGAATTCTTCTGGTAAATCATCTATCCTTGTACTGGTCAAAACAATTATGGGCTTCCTATTCACAATTAATTGTGTGTCTTCCTTCTTCTTAACCTCCTTAAGAAGTTCCTTCCCACTCATGAGAAGTACAGTGTTACTCATCTTTGTTTTCACCTCTTTATCTTTAATTGGTAGCAACATGTGAGTCCTACCATTTTTTTCCAGGGTGTAAGTGTTCTTTCTCCCATCATGAATCACATTTCTGTCATATTGCCATGATCTACCCAACAATAGATGACAAACATCCATGGGAATGAAATTACATAATATTTTACCCTTATATCCTCCTATTTTAAATTCAACTAAACATTGTTTAGTGACATTTACCTAATGTCCTTTTTGTAGCCATGAAACTCTGTATGGACTTGGATGTACAACAGTTTCCATCTACAGCGTTTCTACCATCTCTGTAGATACAATATTGTCTATGTTACCGCTTTCCACTATGACCTTCCATACTCTGTCTTTAGTTTTGTAGGCAGTCTGAAACAAAATGTTTCTTTGGGCTGGGTTCTCTGCCTCCTTCTCTGGCTTCAAGAGAAATTTTCTCATCATCAAAGATATTCCACCCTCAACATATTCTACCTCAACATTTTGTCCTTGAGCTTCGGCAATGTGAGTTTCACCACCATCTTTTTTCTTATCTAGACACTCATAGGATTTATGTCCGATTTTTCCACAGACAAAGCATTTTACTTCACCGCCTCTGCCTCTTCCTCTTCCTCTAGCTCGAGGAAAAGTATTTCTATCAACATATTGGCCTCTCTGTGAGCTTCCTCCTCTCTCATGTTGAGTTTGAGGTTTCTTCCCCTCTTCTTTAAATTTCTGAGTTCTGTCTTGGGCAATTGGTTTGCCTCTGGCTTGAATTCTACCTCAGCCTCTTTGACCTTACTTCCAACTCAGCTTCTCTTCAGCTTTTATAGCTATATGATAAGCATCTTCCACATTTTGGATGGTCATCATGCTCATCTCATCTTGGATGTCATATTGTAGACCATTCATGTACCTGGAAACTTTTTCATCATCGCCTTCCCGATGACCTTCTCTGATGTTTATCTTCTAGATATCTTAAGCGTATTCTTTCACTGACATCAAATTCTCTCTCAAATTTTGCATCCTTCGAAACAAAGTGATTTGACAATCCTTGGGTATAAATTTGGCTTTCATCTTTGCAACCATTCTATCCCAGCTTTTGCTTTTCTTCTTGCCTTTGCAGCATCTGTCAGCCTTCAGTTCATCCCACCACAGTGATGCATGCCCTTTTAGTCTAGTGATGGCATGTTTGACTTTCTTATCTTCCTAGACATCCTCATAGTTGAAGTATTTTTCTAGAGCTCTAATCCAGTCTAGAATCTCTTCAACATCTAAGTTTCCCTCATACATGGGAATCTCCATTTTTGCTCTAGCACCTATCCTAGAAACAACCCTGAATAGGCGTTCATCTGCAACATCTTCAACTGCGAATTCTTCTCCTTTGTATCCAGTTTCATTTTCACTCTCAGCTTCACTGATATCCCTAGCATCAACTGTGCACCTTTGTGTTGTCTCCATGGAATCAAGTCTAGCACGTAACTCATGCATTTCTCTTTCTCTTGTTGGATCAGTCATTAGCGTTGGCCTGTCTCTTCTTCTCGGAGGCATGGATATAAAATGTTCCTCTTTTCTTTGCTATAGAAAGCAAGAACTTGTTCTGGGCTCTGATAACAAATGACAACAGACCCTCGACCCTTGGGCCAAGATCCTCTCAGGACCATTCTAAATCTTCCCTGAGTCAAATTGACTCTTTGATTCCTCCACAGTGAATCCCACACACACAAAACCGTGTTTTCCACAGGTCCTTATAAGTATTCTGCGTGGTCAAACACGAGGCATCAACCTGAATCTCCTGACCAACAATATGATCGTTCCCTTTCCCGAATCGCGACTTCGGGTTTAACGACTTCACGAATCAATTTTTTTATGTTTCTGACTCCTCAACCCTCCGAAATCCGAAATGTTGAATTCCTGAAATCCTTGGTCGTGTACTCCTCCACAGCTGTATTGCATTTCGCGACTTTGGGAATTCTGGTGCAAACATCCTCGACTCCTGTCTTCGAAATTGTCGAAATGATGAACCTTGATGCTTTCAGCAAAGGTTGGCTCCCCAACGTAACTTTTTGTCGATTCAGATTTTCGGACTTTGCGACTTCACGAATCCGGATACAAGTCTCCCGGCTCTCCAACCTCCGAAATCCCAAAATAGTCAGTGAAGTTTTGAATCCACCTGGTGACGAGTACGCCATCTGTCTTCTCCGATGTCTTGTATCTCTGACGTGGATTCTTACCACCTGTTACTCAAGTTTCCCTGATTTTGGGACTTGAACAAACCTTCGACAGACACTCCTCTTCCATGTCGAAACCCCAAACTCCGAAATGGTACCTTTACGAGATCAATGGCTATAATTCTCCCTTCAATCTGATGGCCCACGTGATTTAGGGCTTTCGGTTACCAGAAGTTCGAAACTCTCGATCACAAAACACTATCTCCTCCTCTTCCCGACACCTGAAATGCCGAAATCCCGAAACTCCACACCAAAATCCTGTCCCAGCTCGTGACTTCGGGAATTTCTCTCCACTATGCCCTGACTCCTTATTGTCAGGACCCCCGAAATGCCGAACTCCAAAATTCTAAAGCACCAAAAGTTCTATGCCTAGTCTTCACACATGATAATATATTTCGCGATTCAGAAGTTCGAGTGACGAAGGGATTTGGCTTACGCTCCGGATTTACAAACCTCGAAATACCAAAATGATCTGATGCTCAATTGACCATGATCAACGGTCAACATTGAATATTGAAACCAATGTAATGGGTTCATCCAACCCTTATCCACCCTGCAACTCCTCTGGATCCTATGGTCCTCACGACTTCACAAGTTCTCCATGGAGAATATCGACCGTTCAATTCCTTCCTCTAAATATCTGCTCAACAAGTGAGTGTTCTTACACTGGAATTCACTTCTGTGAGGTGACTTCGACCCCGTCTCCCTTTGAACACTTCAAAGGTTCTAACCCTCCTGAGCTTTCTCTTGCAACTCAAGCCTCAAAAGGAATCCTGCATGCACTCCTTGCGACAATCCTTCAAATACTCCAGGGTATTTGATCTTTCGACTCTGTGCACCCTCGGCAACAACAGTCCTTCACTCTTCAACCTTAGTTGATAAATCCTAAGGCTTCAACTAGCCTACACACACCTTGCACGGCTTCTATGTTTCACCTGCACTTCTGCTAGAATGAGAACAATGGTATCCTTCCTGAGCCTTCTGAGATAAAACTCAGAACCCTTGTCGACGCACACCTTGCGGACGTTTCACTGCACTCCTTGTAGGAACTTTCTTAGGAAGAGAAAAAATTGAAAGTCATTCTCTTTCTCTCTCAGACTTCATACATTTAACATGAAATCATACATTCAACACATCATAGCATCATAACAAATGCATAATAGAGAGAATAAAACAACTGTAAGCATATCATTCAGCATATGTAAACAGTAAGAATCATAACAACATGAAATCTGAGTCAAAGCTTCATATATTAGTTCAAGCTTCTGTACATGGGTTCTTCTCTACAAATCTCTGTTACAACTCTTTTTCTTTTGTTTTGTGTTGATGATACAATAATGTTCATAATACAATGATACACGGGTGAGGGTGTCTATATCCGTTTTCCCTCCTACTCTCTAAACTGTCTAATCTCTTAATTCAAATCTACCTACTTTCATTAATAGAGTTAAATGCCTATTACAGTTTGACAGATGGGAGTAATCCCTCCAGATCTGTTCGTATCTCCTAGGTATAAATGCAAAGTACGCCTTCTTCCTAACTATTACATTAATGCTTTTAAGTTCAAAATTCAAAACATTGTTCATAGAAACGTGCTCTTTTTCCATCTGCGCATCCAGCTACTCCTTTGGCTAGGCACGTGCTTTTGGATTTGTACGATGCTGCTGCATCATGCATGGAATCTAGGAAAGGGGAATGATCATTCTGGAGAACAAAGGAGTGAGGATTTGATGATGTTATGAATTGAATGAACATAATCACAAATTTCATTGTTGTTGTTAGGTAGCTAGAGACGTAGTGNNNNAGAGGGCCCATAGTGATAATAGTGGAGGCCATTCAATGCAAGGTGGACTAGGTCCACTATATTATTAAATAAGGCCCCCTATGGTAGTTGGATATAATAAATGCAAGAGGAATTCTTAGAAGGTTATACTTCTAGAATTTTCCTCCTCTAGAATGTTCTTAGGTGATGGTAGCACTATATAAAGGGGGCCAAGAAATGTAATGGGAGGAATAACTATTGTAATTGGAACAATAACTCAATAGGAGGAAGCCCCCTCGAAGATGTAAGTGAATAGGAGAGGATATACAAGATACCAGATATATAAAATATGCAGAACAGGAATGAAATGCTAAAAATGACAGAATAACAGTAAAATATCCAGCATATTCTTCACAATACATAGTAATGATATACGAAATAGCAGCAGAAATAGAAATTTGATTCAGATAGAAATGTTCACAGGCCTATTTGAGGGGGGAACCTCCAGTCGAGCAACGATCTATTACAATAATCTCCAAGCTAGGGTTCTCATACCCTCGCCTCTTATTTATACTAAATATGTCTATTAAGAGAAGCATCTAGAGGAAGATCCTTCTAGAAGTAGAAGCTTCTATTAGGTCTTCTTACATCCGCCTTATTATATTTTATTGAAAGGCCTTATTAATATTGAACTTTATTACATATGAATACATTGATCTACCTATGTGCGGGTTAGGACCTTAACATGTCTGCCCCCTTAAAAATAGCCTTGTCCTCAAGGCTTGAAATGTGGAAACTGCTGCAAAATGGTAGCTGGTTCCCAAGTGGCATATGTTGGAGTCATGTCTTTCCACTGTACTAGCACTTCTTTGATTGTTCTCTGACATAGGCGATGCTCACGCTGGTCCAAAACTGCTTCTGGCTGTAGCCAAATGGAGCCTTATTCAGCTAACTCTGGAAGGTTGGTTTGAATTTGGCACCTGGTTCCAATCACCTTCTTCAAGCATGAAACATGAAAAACAGGATGTAGCTTCGAATGACTAGGAAGAGATAACTGATATGCAACTTGTCCCACACGCTTGAGAACTGTGTAAGGGCCATAGAATTTGGGTGCTAGCTTCTGACGATGCTCGGCCTTGAGGGAAGTTTGCTTATATGGTTGCAGTCTCAGAAACACTTGATCCCCTTCTGCAAATTGACGTTCAAAGAGACCTAGATCTACTTGCTGCTTCATTCTATTATGTGCCATGACCAAGTTATCTTTAAGGGTACGAAGGATGTCCTCTCGAACGGTAAGTGTTTGGTCAACCGCCTGGACCTTCGAGGTACCTGGTAAGTATGAGAG
>SNQJ01S0147949.1:0-14514 GCA_010110895.2 Picea sitchensis
ATGGATCCAAGTAAAGTGGAGGTAATTAAAAATTGGCCATCACCGAGAAATATTTTCGAGGTGAGAAGTTTTCATGGACTGGCTAGTTTCTACCGAAAATTCATCAGGAATTTCAGTGGAATTAGCGCAGCGATGATGGATACTGTCAAGAAAAGACATAAATATTTTCATTGGACTGAAGAGGCAGAGAAGAGTTTCAATCTGTTGAAACGAAAGATCACAGAACAGTCGGTTTTGGTGTTGCCGGATTTTACGAAGGTGTTCCAGGTGAAATGTGATGCAAGTGGCTTTTCCATAGGAGCAGTCTTGAGCCAGGAGGACAAACCAATTGCATATTTCAGCGAGAAGTTGGATGAGGAAAAAGTGAAATACTCCACGTATGATAAAGAATTTTATGCTATCATACAAGCACTGAAGAAGTGGAGGCATTATTTGATCCCGAAAGAATTTGTTTTGTATAGTGATAATCATGCATTGCAGTTTGTGAATCAGTAGGAGAAGTTGAATCAGAAACATTCTAAATGGGTAGAGTATATGCAAAATTTTACATTTGTAATTAAACACATTTCAGGTACTGCTAACAAAGTGGCTGATGCTTTGAGCAGGAAGTGTTTGTTGCTGCAGGAGTTCCGAGTCAAAACATTGGGTTTTGAAGATCTTAGGGACATGTATGCAGGTGATGCGGAGTTTTTAGAGGCATATGAGGCAACTGAGAATCCAATTCTCAGAGACAGAAGCCCATGGATAGATTACATGATCCAAAATGGACTGTTGTTCAAAGGAAATCAGTATGCATTCCAAATTGCTCCATGAGGGAGAATCTGCTAAAAGAGAAGCACAGTGGTGGATTGGCAGGGCATTTTGGCCACGACAAAACATTTGCAAAGCTAAGTGAAGCATACTTTTGGCCAGGGATGCGATCGGAAGTCAAGAAGTTTGTTGACAGATGCAGAATTTACCAGCATTCGAAGGGCAGAAAGCAGAATACGGGATTCTATCAATCGTTACCCATACCCGAGAGGCCGTGGGATGAAATCATCATGGATTTCGTATTGGGATTGCCTAGGACGCAAAGAGGACATGATTCGATCTTTGTGGTGGTTGACAGGTTTTCCAAAATGGCACATTTTATCCCATGCCAGAAGACCAGCGATGCGACTCATATCACAAATTTGTTCTTCAAGGAGGTCGTTAGACTTCATGGTTTACCCAAAAGCATAGTATCGGACAGGGATACAAAATTCATTGGACATTTCTGGAGGACACTCTGGAAGAAGATGGGGACTAACTTGATGTTTAGTTCTGCCTATCATCCTCAGATGGATGGGAAAATAGAGGTGGTAAATAGAAGTCTGGGAGATTTATAAAGAGGCTTGGTGACAGAGCACCACAACAATTGGGACAACCTGTTGCCACAGGCAGAGTTTGCGTACAACGATTCAGTGAACAGGAGCACAGGCAAAAGTCCATTTGAGATTGTATACGACAGGCAGCCAAGAGGAGTTTCTAAACTGAGGGACTCAGAGCAGATAATGACTAAGAGCGCAAGTTTCGTAGAGGCAATGGAAGAACTCCACAACAGGGTGAAGAAGTGATTGCTTGAATCAAACCAAGAATATAACCACAAAGAAGATCAACATCAGAGACAACTTCAGTTCGAAGTTGGTGATCTAGTTCTGGCACATCTGAGGAAGGAAAGGTTCCCGAGGGGAACATACAACAAGCTAAAAATGAAGAAAATTGGGCCATGCAGAGTCCTAAAGAAATTGGGAGAAAACGCTTATGAAATTGAGTTGCCAGATGAGATCGGAATATCTCTGACATTCAATGTCTCAGACTTATATCCATATAAGGCCAAAGAAGCAGGATATGGAAATGATGAATAGACAAAGGTCCAGTGGCAGAATCATATGCCAATTGTAGAGAAGCCACAGATGGAGCATATACTTGATAAGAGGGTGAGCAAAAAGACCAGGCGGAAGAAATACTTTGAGTATCTGGTCAGATGGAAGAACCACCCAATGGAAGATGCCAACTGGGAGACTGAAGCAGTAATTCAAAAGCATGGACAGACCGTGCAGGAGCTCATGGATAGGAGCCCATGAAATCTTTCAAGCAAGGGAGTATGATGCAGGAGCATCGCAATTACCAAAGTGAGCGTGGAGCCAGCGCATGTGTTTTTTTTTAACACATGACATATTGCTTTGAAAAATTCTTTTTGGAAATGAAGTGCCAAACCTTCAAGGAACCATTTATGAAGGAGCACCTTTTGTATATTGTATCATACCTCGAGCCATACGCTCTTGTCTGAAGTAGATAGGAGGCATTTAATCTAGTTAATGCAGGTAGGTAGGATTTTATTTCTAGATTAGACAGTTTTAGATGGAAGGAGGGAAAACGGATATAGACACCCTCATTGTGATTGTAACATTGGCCAACATTCAGAGAGAGGGAGAGCTAGAGCATTTCAGAAGAGAAGAGCAAACAAAGAATATTGTATGAAGAACACCCATGTATAGGCATTTGAATTAATAGAAGGAAGCTTTGATTCAAACTCATGGTTGGTGTTGTTTTCTCTGTGTATTGATGCTATGCTCAGGAATGTTTGCTTTCTTGTTATGCATTTGATTTGTATATGCTGTGCATGTGATTTCATGTTTCAAACTGGAGTCTGAAAGGGAGAGAGAGTGAGGTTCAATTGTTTCTCTATCTAAGCCAGGAGATTCCTGCAAGGTGTGCAGTTGAATTCATCCGCAAGGAGTGCGTTGATGAAGGCTCAGTAGTTTAACTTTTGTTCTCATTCACCCAGAAGTGGAAGTGGGTTGTTGAAGCCATGCAAGGAGTGCGCAGGCTGAAGGAGAAGAAGTCTCAGTTCTGAATCTGAGAAAAAGGAAATCAAAGACTAATGCTGTAGGAGTGCGCAGAGTCAGAAGTATTCAACACTTGGAAAGTTGTTGAAGGGTGAGTGCAAGGAGTGCGTGCAAATTCCTCTAAAAGAGTCAGAGTGGGAAAGCTCAGGAGAAGCAAGACCTTCGAAATAATCGAAGTCTGCACATGAGGTTTCTGTGCCAAGAAGTTCTTAAGAAGGGAGGAAAGAAATCGACGGTCAGGATTCGCCGAGGAAACTGCGAAATCCCGTCAGTCGTTAGATCTCGAGAAGTTGCGCCGGAGTTAAGCCCGAAAGGAGCAGAGGAAGAAACCGGAGGAAAAATCAGGATATTGGCGTCATCGGGTCTTCATAGGGTAAGAATCAGAGACCTTGAAAGTTCTGAAATCTCGAGAAGGGATCCCAATCGTTGATCTTCGAAGGACACGTGTCAAGGAGCCATGGAGTCATCGGGGTTCAATTCATCGGAGAATCGGGGTTTCCGAGGACATAGAATTCTCACATATTGGAATCGTGATCCACGATTTCTGGATAGGATCAGAGTCATTGATCTCAGCAGGGACACGTGGTGAGAGATCCCGAAAAGTCAAAGTTCGGGATATCAGGGTTTCCGGAGTCATGAAACACTTGAAAATGAAATCGCGATCCGCGATTTCCCGACACAGCCGGAGCCATTCGATTTGAGGGACGCGTGTCCAAGGATCTGAAAGAGTCGGATTTCGGCATTTCGGGGTTTCCGCATACAACGGAATTGTGGCATTAGAAGTCACGATTTCATGATACCCAATAGAGCGACGAGGAAACAGTGACGTGGAGGAGAGCGTTCACACGTGCATCGGGGATCGACATTTCAGGATTCCCGATGACAAGAAAATCACAACAGGGGAAGTCGTGAAATTCTAAAACGTGATGGTCCCACAGTCATAGCATTCAGTGGAGGACAGGTGTCATCCGTATCGGGTTTCGGGACTTGGAAGGGTCTGTGGACGAGTGCATTTGAAATCGCGAAACTTCGAAACGCGATTTCCCGATCACCACTGGAGTGTGGGCATAGGCGCCAGAGCATAGGACAGGTGTTGGAAGGTCAAGCCATGTAGTGGGTCAACGCCAGGTGGCATCGGGAATCGGAGGATCAGAGATCCCGAGGGTGTGAGTTCTACACATTTCAATTTCGCGAATTCTGAAATTCCGATAGGGGAAAGGACTGTGGTCTTGTGGGCTAGCAGGTCACATGCGTAAAGAGTTAGCCGGAGGGAGCTAAGGGGTGCAGAGAGCGCCATTGGAGATCGATAATCGGGGATTTTCGAGGCAAGTTGTCTACGACCTCGTAAGTGCCGATTTCCCGACGGAATCAAGGAACACGTGGGTGAATATTTCATCGGGTTTCGGGGAATTGGGAGACCCAAACCTGTGAGTGCAGGACTCGCGATCACGCGAGGCCTGATTTCCCGATAGGACAACGGGAAACCCTAAAGAGCATACTGTGGGTGTAGGAAAGTCCCGATAAGGGATTTGAAGAGTATTTCAGCTCTTCGGGCCAAAGGAAGAGAAGGTCCTGGTGGGAGCGGACATGCATGGGTGGTGCGTTTTGCATCATGACATCTAGGTATATATGTAGAGGTATCAAACCATACTCTATCCCTGGGATCCGACTTGCTCTTTCCCTTGAACAAGTGGGATTTATGTTTACCACCAAGCTTGCCTTATTCAATAAATCTATGTTGATCAGTAATCAAAAGGCCACAAAAATATTCAAAGATGTAATCCTTACCATATTCCTTGTGTGTTTCCTAGTTGGTGTGGAAATTTGATGAGAACACTTTGAATGGTGTTCTCAAATTCATCAAGACCAGCTTAATGAGTTGCCCATCCTTATTTTGATATTTATTTCCACATTCGACCAATTTCAATTGGAGTTATTTGACATGCACCAAATAGTCATGTATTCTGTCAAAAGAATGAGGATCAAGAGAGACCAACTCTTTCTCCAAATGCATGATGTGGCTCTCGTCGACTCAGTTGGACAATGGATTTAGCTTCCTCTATACTTGATGAGGGAATTCGATTCCACTGAGGTGAAACCCAATCTCCCATGAGATATAGGTCGTGATGAATCCTACAGACTCACCCTTCTTTCCATCAACAATGAATTGTTTATGTTAATCGTTTGTTGGATCTGGAATTCCGATATTCATATATTTCCACAGTCCTTTTCTCTTTAGAAAGGTCTCCATGTCTAGTGCCCATACTTCATAATTTGATTTGTTTAGAGCAACAATATCAATCTTTGAATCCATCCTCGATATCTAGATAGAAATAAGTGTTTCAAAGGTTCCAATCAACAAACCACCAGCCTAGAGTCACTCACATAGTAGATATGACTCAACAAGGATTGAAAATAACATGAGAGGTTTTAAACCATCGTCTTTAATACCATGTTGGGGAAAGGGGTGGAACCTGTAATGAAACTGATAGAGAATTCTATAGATAATGGAAGAGGGAATAAAAAATTTGAATACAAAGGTGGTACCTAAATACATCGTCACAACACTTAATGATCCAGATTTATGAGCGGAACAAAATGAAACCACAGATTTATAATGTTAACACAGAGACACTGATATGAAAATGAGAAGACTTGTATCTTTTAAAATATTTGTAGGTGTTAATTATGCGTGCTTGGGAAAAAGGATCAATTTGCAAAAACATAAACTAGAGATTTTTCACACTTAAGATGCACATAATAACCAACAATAACAGCCATCAAAAGTAAAAACATAACACAACAAATGATAAAGGAGTTCACCCCTCTCTTGGGCTACATCTTCTGGTCAGCTTCCAATGGATATTTTTAATTAATTTCTCAAAGTGTTAAAAACAATACTTTACAATGCTTAAAATTCCAAATAGATGGCTCCAATGGCTCTAGAACATCCCAAAACCCCTAGCTAGGCTCTTTCTGCACCTGATTTGGCCAAAAAAAGAAGAAGATATCCTCCTAAAAAATTTCCCCTCCAAGCTTGTTGTCTATGGTTCTCCAATTTTCACATGTGTGTGACTAACCCGGCTCTCGTAGTGTTATTGGACCAAAAACCTAGCACACCGCATCGTTCCGAGAAATGGGGAGAATTGTCAATCAGTTAGAGGCCTAGCACCTTTTTCGACGGAGTTGATGGTCGCATGGGGGCCATATGGCCACGTCCTAGTGCCTATTTCGGACCCCCATCAGATAGTGGATGTAAAACCACGCCAATGGTTATATGAAGTGGCCATATGGCATAATTCCTGCACCTTTCGGGCTTAACACAGTGGGTAACATTATTTCTAAGCCAACGGTTCTATGGAGTGGTTGTATGTTGTGGTATGAACCGGGGGCTGGGGCTAAGCCTCGACTCTTTTCTTTGCCAACCATACACAAGATTTAATTCAAATAAATATTGCAACGTTTATGGTTAAGAACTATTGTATAGGAGGGTTGGTTGCCCGACTTATGCAGACACTATGCCACTTTCCCATGGAGGTCAGGGGTTCGATCCCCACAGACTACCAGAAAAATTTTATACAACGGAGGGGTGCCACGTGGCAGCCCACGGCGGGGCCACATGGCCCCATACCACTTTCCACCCCAAGTGCCACGTGTCATAACCTTAATGGTCTACGTACATGCTAAATCTCCTACCCAGTTAGCCTTCCAACTTAGCACCTCTGCATAGTGGCCAGTCCACATCACCTACCATGTGTGGGACCATGCCATGCCACGTTAGCACTTTATGGACTGTATAGTCGGAAAAAAAATTCATGTTTGGAAAATGGAAAGAACACGATATATCACTCATATGACATTTGTTTGAACCCATTCAAGTTGTGTTGGGATCGTGAGGATGAGGCCTATGCACGTGTCCGTTTTGAAGAAAATCTGAGAACTTTGATTTTTGAGCAAATTTTGATCCCCTGGATCAGACATACTGAAAAATAGCAGAGATATAGTAAAAATTGACTTCTATTAAATAAGAAATATGCTAAAAAATGTAAAATATAGACTGAAAACAAGCTTTCTAGAATGGTGGCAACTTATCTCTAAGAAGAGATGTGACGATTACACTCATTCGCAATAATATGAGTACAATGAGGCTCTTAAGGACTTTTTACAATAAAGATGAATGTCAAAACCATAGACATATTTGGCCCTTGACCAAGTTTTAGGAAATCCTTGGTCATGTTGACCTATTTTGGGACTTCGACAGCCTGTCGAAGATGGAGCGCAACACAAAGCAGATATCGCGGGATCTTGGCCCCTTTTTGGGTCCTTTTTGGGGATTTGGGAATATGTAATGGGTATGGGATCTCAGCCCATGGGTTTACCCATGTTTAGGCCTATTTTGTAAAGTATAAATAAGTATCTAGGTGATATACATAGTGGGGCTGATAAGCTAAGTGCAAAATGCAAGTATGGTTTGTAGATGCTCTGTGCATATTGTGAGAAACTTGTAGAGCTAGGTGCAAGTGGTTGTAACAGACCGTGAAAGGCTTTGTGCTAGACCTAGATCGGGGAAGGAGGATCTGGCGAGGTGCGTGCAGATCTCCTTTCCTATGCGGAGTATGTTTTTTGTGGATTTGTGCATGTATATGAATAATTGAAGCTAATAAAGAAGAAGAGTTGGTGGGCATAGACCCAGGGTGGGGGTGAACCACGCAAATACTTTGTTATTATTATCTGTGCGATGCTCTGATGTATTTATGTGTTATTTTCTAAGTTATTGATATATATCAATAGATAGATATGTTTATACTTTGTGCTTATGATGAATCAAGATGTTACATCTGATATAGGTGAATGTGCTTAGTGCTTGAATCTGCCAGATCTGATCCATTTATTTATGCTAAGTTCTTAAACACATTAGATCAGGGTGAATGTTGTGATGATTTTTTTTCTCTGAGGAGTAGATATTGGTTGAAAAATGATGAGCTAACGGTGCTAAGTGCTCTATTAAGTATTATAATCACATATTTGTGTCCCAGCTAAGGTTGCAGACACCTAAGTCCTGCAACCACCCATGCCTCTACCTTGGGTGAGACTTCATCTGCTTCACAGGTGTTTCCAAAAGGGTCGGTAGTTAGGTTTTTTTTGGTGCGTTGTTGTAGCATTGGGCCCTAGGTCTTCCCCTATGCCAACAAATGGTTTTGTTTCTGAGACCTAAAACTGTGATTGTTGGGAATTGAGGGAGAAGAAGCTCTGTGCAAAGATCCGACCTGAAATTGTGAAATCTTTGTGCATAGATGTTTTTCTCTAGTGCGCAGTAATCTCCTTAGTTTTACAAGCTCTGTGCTATGATAAAGGTAAGAATAGTGAAAAGTTCTAGATCTGAAAGCTTTGTGCTTTGTAGAAGTAAGATAAGTGGAAATTTTTGTTTCGACAATATGAATCTACGTATGTTTGATAGATTCTATCCTAGCTTGAAAACTAGGGTATTAATAGATGAAAGAAGATTTGATATGAGTAGATCTGATAAGAATAGTGAAAAATATGTTATACCTATGCATAGAAAGAATGCTTGGACTAATAAGTCTATGCAGGACCCTAGAAAGAAATGTTTGCAGGTTAGCTACCATGATCCTAGCATGCAGTATATGAAATGTTGGGGATCATTTAAAAGGAAGAGAGGATTAACCCTCTGTTACATTTGCAGAAGACCGGGACATCTTGCTAAGGAATTCCCTGGGAGAAGACCTAGTTGTCTTTGTTGTAAAGCTATGAACCATGAAATATTGGATTACCCTAGAATGATTGCTAAGGTTGAAAGAATGAATATGAACCAAGAAAACTCTAAGGCAGATCCAGAAACTAAGATTATGATAGAATCTCAGAAAGAATTAGAGAAAGTATTTCTACAAATGAAAGAAACATTGAATGACCACCGACATGTCACATTATAAGAGATCTTCAAAGAAAAAGAATGCCTTGAGAGTTGAGTTGATTGCTAAGTTTGAAAGAATGAATATGAACCAAGAAAACTCTAAGGCAGATCCAGAAACTAAGATTATGATAGAATCTCAGAAAGAATCAGAGAAAGTATTTCTACATATGAAAGAAACCCTGAATGACCATCGACATGTCAGATTATCAGAGATCTTCAAATAAAAAGAATGCCTTGAGAGTTGAGTTGAGTTGAGTTGAGTTGAGTTGAGTTGAGATCTTCAAAGAAGGACGAGTTGAGTGTTGTAGAGAAAGCTGTTAAAGAAGTTCTAATTGGCCTCATGAATGAGATAGGCATGTCGATGTCTACAGGTGCACAAGCATCATCAACGAGAGGACTGCAAACATCTCCATCCACTCCTAATGGAGCCGTACCATCCTGACCATTAGATGAAACACGAACCAAGCACAGGGATGATCTAGTGAATGCCAAATTGATCCTAACTATATTACCCGGCTATATTCCACCTCTGAGCGACAAAATAAATTGAGACAGTGTGCCCAAAGATCGAAGTTTAGTATACTGTGGTATTCAAGCGACATGAATAAACAGTGGCAGCCAAATGTTATTTTTCATACCTACTACAATCAGCTGAAGATATCCATACAGTCTGAGCCTCGCATGACTTCGAACACTCTACACCGGTTCAGGCCTTTGATGAAGTTCAACGCAGATCGACATTTTATTTACATCACAGTGCGTGCCGATGAACACAAGCAACACCTTCAATCCTATTATAAGCTGATGGAGGAGGACTTGTAGGATATCACAAAGGAATGGTCGGTGGACATCCTTATTCCAGTAGACCGTACAGAGATATCTGACATCGACAGCCTAGAAACTGCGCATAATACACCCGGACCTAGCAGAACAAAGAAGACCGAAGAGGTCCAAGAGATAGACAACGCATCCATGAAGACTGCTTCCATATCACCAGAGAAAGGAGGTGATGGCGAAGAGTTAGATGAAAAAGAATTCAAACAGAAGCAAGGATATGAGGTTGATCCCCTGAAGAAGAGGAAAGGTTCGCCTCTGAAACCTTCCTCCTAGAAGAAATTGAAGGCCACTATGACCAAGATGCAAATTGTCCTCACCTCTGATGACTTTGACTTCCTCATAGAATCCCTGCAAGATGCTTCGCTAGAAATAGAAGAGAAACAAGAAGCAAAGAAAGAGGATATGTATGATCGAATTAAGACTAAACTCTGAGGGGTATAACAGGCCCTACAGTTCATTTGTGCAGTCTCCACTACGTCGGGAGAGCCAGAATTGGGATATGATCCATCTCAACTCCACTGCCTAGATGATACAATCGAAGCTCGCCTCCGACGAGCACAGGAAGAAATAGAGAAATCCACCCAAGCTTTGACACAAGTACAAGGAGTACTCGTAGAGCAACTCAATGTTGCAAAATAGGAAAAGCTTGCTCTCCAAGCAAAGTTTGATGAAGAAAAAGCACAGCTACAACAATAAAAGGAACAATTGCTCGCGGAGAAACTCGAAGTAAAAGAAGCGGTCAACAGAGCACTTCTCTCTGTGAAAATCTTAGAAATCAAGACAGAAGACCGAGTTACATAGCAGGTGAACCAGCTTGCAAAAGCCATCCAACAACTATAGAAACGCATAGCAAATTTGGAACTATGCATTTTACTTGAGACCCCACAAGATGTAAGATACCAAAGAGAAGCAATCTCTTAGAGAGAAGTTGAAAGGCTAAAGGATCTTACCCTGAAATGTAAGAAACTCACTGATCGCAGTGCCCAAACCTATGAACAAATCATGGAGAACCTGAAACTGAAGGCACTAGGATCATAGCTCCAAGAGGTGAAGTATTAAGCTGAAAAGATACAGGCACATCTGAAGTCCCTGTCAACTCTGGAAAGAATGAAGCGCTCCCAAGAGCAACGTACTATACAACAACAAATCCATACTATCCAGAGCAAAGTTATGGAAGTAACTCAAAGGCTCCAACCCATACAAGACAAGGCCTATCAATTGTTTACAAAGGTAGAAGGCCAAGGAGAAGAGCTAGTGTAGGTTGTCACTATATTTGAACAACGTCTAGAGGGACCTATCAACGATGCAATCATCCAAGATTTCACTGAACAGGAGGTTGTAGCACAACAGCAAGTCAAAGAAGCTCGAGCCAAGATCGAGGCGTTCAAAGCAGAACTAGTCAGACCAGAGTGACTCGAGATGAGTCATAGGTGAGTGTTGGGGACCTGTTGGCCCTTGACCAAGTTTTGGGAGATCCTTGGTCATGTTGACCTATTTTGGGATTTCAACAGCCTGTCGAAGACGGAGCACAAGAGGAAGCAGAGATCATGGGATATCGACCCCTTTTTGGGTTCTTTTTGGGGATTTAGAAATATTTAATGGGTATGGGATGTCATCCCATGGGTCTACCCATGTTTAGGCCTATTTTGTAAAGTATAAATAAGTAGCTAGGTGATATAAGTAGCAGGGCCGATAATTTAAGTGTAAAATGAAGGTATGGTTTGTAGATGCTCTGTGCATATTGTGAGAAACTTGTAGAGCTAGGTGCAAGTGGTTCTAATAGACTGTGAAAGGCTTTGTGCTAGACCTAGCTCGGGGAAGGAGGATCTGGTGAGGTGTGCGTAGATCTCCTGTCCTATGTGGAGTAGGGTTTTTGTGGATCTATGCATGTAGATGATTGATTATATCTAATAAAGAAGAAGAGTCGGTGGACATAGCCCCAAGGTGGGGGTGAACCACATAAATACTATGTTATTCTTCTATGTGCGATGTTCTGATGTATTTATGTGTTATTTGCTAAGTGATTGATATAGATAGATAGATATATATGTTTATTCTTTGTGCTTATGATGAATCAAAATGTTAGATCTGATACAGGTGAATGTGCTTAGTGCTTGAATCTGCCATATCTGATCCATTTATTTATGCTAAGTTCTTAAATACATTAGATCAAGGTGAATGTTGCGATGCTTTGTTTTCTCTACGGAGTAGATATTGGTTAAACAATGATGAACTAATGGTGCTAAGTGCTCTATTAAGTATTATAATCACAGATCTGTGTCCCAGCTAAGGTTCCAAACACCTGAGTCCTGTAACCACCCCTGCCTCTACCTTGGGTGAGACTTCATCTTCTTCACAGGTGTTGTCGAAAGGGATGGTAGTTACGGTTTTGTTCATGCATTGTTTTAGTGTTGAAACCTGGGTCTACCCATGTGCCAACAGACATCCAAAAACCTAACCCTAGGAGATGAAGCATCAAAATTCATGTGGGTCTCGTTTGGGTAAGTTCGAACATTAACTTCCCCATAATTTTCAAAAGAGTTTGTTTTTACAAAATGTTTGTCCGAAGACCAAAATATCAAAAATTGAAGCTCATAGATTCTACATAGTGACGTCACAGATGAGGTTCACGGTAACACACTACTGCCCTAGCAACTCTGCGGAGCAGTCGGCCCATAGCTATGGAAACCCCTACAGTGTGACGTTGATCGCGTCGTGGAATCTCTTCCAGAGTCATATCTGGAATGTCTGCCGTTAGACCCTCTAACTTATGCTCCATGACCTGGTAATCCTCGGCATACTACGGTACTACTGCTGCAGCTTCTCCTCGTCACTGAATAGGAGAACTGCCAACAGGTCTATATGCTCCAACATCTGTGTTATCAACAAATATTTGGTGTTAGTCTTCAGATAAATCTATAAAACAAAAACATTTAAATATGTTAAAAATTCAAAAACATTTTAAAAAGGAAAATCTATGTACTTCTTACCGAGGTCTCTCCACTGAGCGTCCTCAGGCAGTGCTAGATCCGGATCTCCTCGAAAATCCAACCCGACATATGCGTAATCATCGACCATCAGCATCTGGTTCTGCAACCAGTCAAAGAAAATATTGTCATATTTGACGATTGGTCCTGCCACATGTCGGGCCATGAGTCGGCACCACCGCAACATCCTCGGATCCCTAGGACCCAAAAAGTTCCACTCAGCCTATAGACGAAATACATGGACCCTCTCTAGGAAGAAGGACACTAACAAAGACCCATATCCAAATTGTTTCAGATCTCCCCGCCTGCACTTAGTCAGTTTTTTTTTGATACTGCGCAATACTGCATCAGCCCAGTTAAATACTCAAGGCTCAGTACACTCGATGGCGTACTGGAAATAGCTCTGCAATTCCATATGGTGAGCGTCACTTCCATCCATTCGAGCAATCGTAAAGAGAATAGTGCAGAGAGTCAAGTCAGTTACTTGACTCTCCAGATTTCCACTTTCCCTTTCTTTCTTTCGGCCTCAGGTACGCAGTATTGGTTGCAATATTCACTCATTTTTAACCCGCCTTCTCTGCTACCGGTCAGACTGACATAGGACCCACGCTTGGATAATCCAGTCAAGAAATATATGTCCTCGATGTCAATAGCTAATGTGTGAGCTCCTACAATGAAAACTTGCTGGTCCGGATCCCACATTCGAACTAGATACTCCAACAATCGGACTTGGGTTGTCATGCCCGGGATACGGAAATATTTTAAGAGACCACAATCTCTTAAGGCAGCTATGGTGGGAGGGTGATTCTCGGCATTTGTGTTATCCTCCTCATGTTCACGTTCTCGCCACTCGAGCACCATGTTTGTGGCTATTTACCTGCATAAGAAACATATAAAGATGATTAATGATCTTATTCATGTAATGAAATTTTTCTATTGGCTAAACGTTTCAAATTTTTTTGAGTTATGCGCTGCTCGCAGGTGACATATTATGCACAGTGCGAACTTCTCACAGGCAGATTAAGGCCCACCTGTGAGAACGAGTCATTATTGCGGGTCCCGTATGGGCCACCTGCGAGAATGTCTCCACGCATATATGGTTTAAAAAATAACTTAAATCAAAACTTTTAACCAAGGAAATCAAGATTTTCAACCATGAAAAGATCAGGAATGAAGAACTTACCAAGATGCTGCTGACGTCTCGTCAAATGATCACCCGTATCTCCCGGAAATCGACACCGAATGCAGAGGGTAAAATGAGGGTTTTTTGAACTCAATGGTAAAAATGTGAAATGATATGGTAAATTTAGTTATTTACTCATTTTAATTACTTTTTACTATATCAAATGTGGGTTTTTTTATGTTTATTTATTATTTAACCTTAATCACTAATGTGGAAATGAGTGAAATGACTTGCAGGTGTGAAACATGGATGATTATGGATAGTTTTTTCTATGGTGTGGTGTGATTTTGATTGGTTTTTATGGTTTTGACATAAAACCAAGAGAACCTTTTGTCCGTTCTTGCATTTGTGAAAAACATAAGAACGTGATTGAGCATCGTTTTATCACTTTTTTGGGCTCACTGTGGTTATACGAAAAAGGAACCCCCTGGATTTCTCTTTAAGCTCTTTTCAGACTCTCTAAACATGAAAAGATTGCCGAGCAAACTTTCTATTTTCACGCTCGATAAAGTATTTGAAGTATGCGTCTTTCGAGCGATAGTTTAACCCTTTTTCGATCTCTTTGGACTACTGTATGAAAAAGGAACTGAGAGAGTTATCTTTTAAGTGTTTTTCCAAACTCTATAATCTTGAAAAACCTTCGAGTTTACTATCTCTGGACTCGTTAAACAAACATTGACAGACCCGTGATGGGACCGAACCACT
>SNQJ01S0147949.1:14524-26830 GCA_010110895.2 Picea sitchensis
ATTGGAGAATTAGTGGAAGATTGTATGAAGGACTGATGCTACAACAGCTAGAGACACCAGCAAGGTTATCAAAAGTGGTTGAATCTCTTCATGCATGGGAAAGTGTGTGTGTCAGAGCTAGGAGCCATCGAAAGGATATCTACAACATCAAGTCTCAGGTTGTAAGTTTCACTTTCTATCAATTTAATACAGTAATATGTCCCTTTCCCATAAAGCTGATGTCACTTTATTACATAACTCCTTGATCATATGTATAGATTAGCTATTGAATATATTGATTTGCCTTCACTTCGATTGGTTTGTATTGTTGTGATCAGAATGGCACAAGAGCATTGGAGTGAAGCTTGGAACAATAGAGACCCAAGGAAGCATTCATAAGGTATGTTCATGATCCTTGCCTCTTAGTTCATTCAATAGTCTAGATCTAGGGAAAGAGTATTATTCTGTCCTATTTTGTTCTAGATCCAGGTGGATCTAGGGAGATCGGTTTGTGTCCACACTTACGGATTAATCCTGAAACATCACCCAAAAATGGTGTGGAACCCGATGTTGATCATAGCACTTCTTGTACTTGGCATTGGACTTCTATAAAATATCCTAGAATTGTTGGTGGATGTGTTGGATCCACTCAATGAACCTAGTGGCTTTGTCAGCTGAAGTTGGAGCATGCAACGATTCTTCCTAGGTGGCCACAAGGGGTAGTGCAACATCCATGGGACCCAATGGTTGTAATCCAAACCCCACCTGAAAGGGGTTGTGGTCGGTTGAGCTATGTATGGATTTGTTGTAGCTGTGTTGAACATAGGGAAGACTCTCATCACTTAATAAAAGTGAACTTGATCAAAAAATCACAATACATATTGAATATATTATATCTCCATATGATGTCAACTCAATCACTTGATAATAATGACCCAAGAGGTCTGTTATTTATAGCCTGTTATTTATAATTCCATAGAATCCGAAATATCTTTTCCACATATAACCATTGGTTATTAGAGTTGACTCTGCCAAACCCACACTGTCAAGTTGGCTTGAAAAGGATGCTCGACCCAACCTTCCATGCTTCCAACTCGTAGTCCTTTTCTGGGATCGTCAATCTAGTGCCTGACTATCTTTGATTGTTGGTCCATTGTTCGACCGAAAATCATGTTGACTACTCAACCGACTCATGTAGAGATATGGTCGATCACCCAAACGACCGTATCCAAATGTAGTTTGACCACCCTACCAAATGAATATAATATATGTGTGATGAACCATCAATGTTTGATGTTCCAACAACAAACATAAAAAATGAGCAAGGGGCCTCCTTTTTATTTATTTATTTATTTATTTATTTATTCAAAGTGTGTGCTTACCCCAAAAGGCCTTATCTTTCTTGTTGGTGATATATAAACTATCAATGATATTCTACTGGAATATTTTGTCACAATAGATATGATAAACAAAACTAAAATCTACACTATGAAGTTTAAATTCTTTTAGATTCCAAAATCTTAAGTTACTAATTTTATGTTTATGCATAAAATATATGAAATGTGAAAAACAGAGAATAGAAAAATAAAATCACACAACATCCATAAAATAACACAAAGTTTTTTCTCTGGGAAACCCTTACGGGAGAAAACCCATCTAGAAGGTGAGGTTTCTCTACTCTCTTTTCTTTGGTATGGAAATTGTTAGGGACCTAACCCCTCACATAGGTAGAACAATGTATTCTAATGTAATAAAGTTCAATATTAATAAGGCCTTGCAATAAAGTAGAATAAGTCGAATGTAAGAATACCTAATAGAAGCTTCCGCTTCTAGAAGGATCTTCCTCTAAGATGGTTCTATTGATAGACATATTTAGTATAAATAGGAGTCGAGAGTATGATATCCCTAGCTTGGATATTATTGTAATAGAGCTCTACTCGACTGGAGGTTGCCCCCTCGAAGAGGCCCGTGAACATTGCTTTCAGTAATCTAAGTGATCTTTCTGGTGTTACTATGTTATCATTTAAGTATTATTGTGGTGTTATTATGGTTATATTGTTGTTCATCTGCCATTTCTAGCATTTTATTTGTGTTCTGCATACTTTTTATATATGGAATATTACAAGTGGTATCAGAGCACTTTCCTTGGAAGAAAATTGTGGGTTAATTTTTTTTTCAAGGTAGAGACGTATTTTGGCATCTTTAAGCCACAAAGATCTGTCATTACGTGTATAAACTCAAAGTTGAGGGATTCATACACGCAGGAAATACAAGTGGTTCTTAAGCACACATATGTTGGCCACCCTTGTAACCCATGTCGGTACCCCTTCGAGTGGTAACACATTAGACAACACCTGTGTACGGATCGACCTAGATTTCCTAAAGCCCTCTTTAGATAAATCGATCGATCACCTAACTTCTATAGTGCCACCAAGAACAACACTCGGGAAGATACTCTCTAGTACCTGGGTAGTCGGATAATACGGCTAAGGGCACAGTATAGCCTTGTTGGCATAGGAGAGACCCAGGGTTCAACGCTACAACAATGCACCAACAAAA
Source organism: Picea sitchensis (assembly GCA_010110895.2). NCBI lineage: Eukaryota > Viridiplantae > Streptophyta > Pinopsida > Pinales > Pinaceae > Picea > Picea sitchensis. The sequence goes on from SNQJ01S0147949.1 coordinate 17,063, forward strand.
CCCTAACTACTAGCCCTTTCGACAACACCTGCGAAGTAGATTAAGTCTCACCCAAGGTAGAGGCAGGGGTGGTTTTAGGACTCAGGTGTATGTAACCTTAGTTGGGATACAAATATGTGATTGTAATACTTAACAAAGCACTTAGCACTGATAGTTCCTCAATATTTAACCACTATCTACTCCACATATAAAATAGAGCATCACATTATTCATTTAGATCTGACGTATTTAAGCACTTATCATAGAGAAGAAGGTTATATCTAACAGATTTAGGCACTAGCACATTCATATAATTCATTTCTAATCATCCATATACATCATTAGCACAAAGCCTAAACATATCTATCTATTTATATCAAGGCACTTAGCAAGTAAAGACATAAACACATCAACACATTGCACAAAGCAGAGCAACATAGCATATACGTGGTTCACCCCCACCCTGGGGCTATGCCCACCAACTCTTCTTCTTTATTATATTTTTCAAGATTCTTACAAGCACATAGCATCAAAATCCTACTCTGCAGAAGACAGGGGATTTGCGTGCACTCCGCCAGATCCTCCTTCTCAAGCTAGGGTAAAGCACCAAGCTTTCTTACAATTACTTGCACGTAGATCTGCAGTCTCACACAGTATACACAGAGCACTTACAATCCTTCAATCACATAGATATAACACTTAGCCATTCATACTCACTACATTTATTTAGCATCTATTTATACATACAAACTAGGCCTAAACATGGGTAAACCCATGGGTCGACATCCCCATACCCGATACATAATCCCAAATACCAAAAAGGACCCAAAAAGGGGTCGAGATCCCGCGATATTTTCTTCGTCTTGAACTCCTCCTTCAACAGGCTGTTGAAGTCCCAAAATATATCAAACTTGACCAAGGATCTCCCAAAACTTGGTCAAGGGCCAACAAGCCCCCAACACTCACATGTGACTCATCCTGAGTCACTCTGATCTGGGTAGTTCCGCTTCGAAAGCCTCAAGCTTGGATCGATTTGCTTCGAATTTCTATTGTGCCATGGCCTCTTGTTGAACGAACTCTTGGATGAATGCATCGTTGACAGGTCCCTCCAGGCGTTGTTCAGCTACAGTGACAACCTGCTCCATTTCTTCTCCTCAGCCTTCGACCTCTTTGAACAATTGGTAGGCCTTATCTTATACAGGTTGGAGCTTCTCAGTTACTTCCATAACTCTACTCTGGATAGTGTGGATTTTCTGCTGGGCAGTGCACTTCTCTTGGGATCGCTTCATTCTTTCCACAACTGACAGGGGTTTCAACTATGCTTGTATCGTTTCATCTTGATACTTCTCCTCTTGGACCTGCGACTTCAGTGCCTTCAGTCCTAGATTCTTAGTGAGTTTCTCATAGGTCTGGGCACTGCGATCAATAAGTTTCTTACATTCCATAGCAAGGGATTGTATTCTCTCAACTGTGCTTCGAGCAGTTTCTTCTCTTTGATCCCTTACATCTTGTGGAGTCTCAGGCACTGCACAGTGCTCTAAGTCTACTATGCATTGTTGTAGTTGCTGGATAGCTTCTGCAAGCTACTCTACTTGTTGCATGACTCAATCCTCTTCCTTTATTTCTACAAATGTCACAGAGAAAAGTGATCTATTGACCGCTTCTTTCACTTTGAGTTTCTTTGTGAGCAACTGTTCTTTTCCTCACTGTATCTGTGCTTTTTCTTCATCAAACTTTTCTTGGAGAGAAATATTTTCCTATTCTGCAGCTCGACGCTTCTCTACAAGTACTCCTTGAACTTGATTCAAGGCCTGGGTAGCTTGTTATGTTTCTTCTTGTGCTCGTTGAAGGCAAGATTCGACTGTATCAGCTAGTCGGTGGAGTTGGGTTGGCTCATCTCCCAACTCTGGTTCTCCCGATAGTAGGGGTGCATTGGAGACTGCGCGGCTAGACTGAAGGACCTGTTGTACCCTTCAGAGTTCGATTTTAATTCTATCATACATTTCCTCCTACTTCTCTCCTTGTTTCTCTACTATTTCCAGTGAAGCATCGTTCAGGGCTGCTATGATGAAGTCAAAATCATCGGAGGCGAGGACATTCTGCATCTTGTTCACGGTGGCTTTCGATTTCTTCCAGGAAGACGGTTTCAGGGGGAAAACCTTCCTCTTCTTCAAGGGGTCAACCTCATCTCTGGGTGGTTTTACTTCATTGGGATTATGTTCAGCTTCGACTTCATCATCACCCCCCCAGTCAGGTGACACTAAAGGAGTCTTTCCTGAGATGCTTCATAAGTTTTAGACCTCCTCGTTCTTCTTCTGTCTGTTGATTCTGGGTGGATTTTGTTCTTTATGAGTGTCCTCTAGGCTGTCAAGTTCAGATATCTCTGTGGGGTTGGTGGGGATAAGGAGGCCAGTGGACCATTCCTTAGTGATTTCCTCAAGGTCTTCTTCAGTAAGATTATAATATGACTGGAGATTCTCTTTATGTTCATCTACTCATGCTGTAATGTAGATTGAGTGTTGATCTGCGTTGAACTTCATCAGGGGTTGGAACCTTTTTAATGTGTTCAGAGTCACACAAGGCTTAGCATTGATGGCTCTCTTTATTTGGAGGTAATATGTATGAAACATAGCATTTGACTTCCATTGTTTGTTCATATCACTTTAATACCACAAGGTAGCGAAATTCACGAAAAGTGGTTCAAACGGATCGATGTCTGGGAAGGTTTCTCCTTATGGCATATCCAAGGAAACAAATGCAGTCAAGACCAAGAGCCAGCTGAAATGAAATTCATAACCCTGATCTTGTGCTTCTCAGAAATCTAGTTCCAACTGGTTAACTAGGTACTTCACCCAGTTCATCTATAGGCCTTTCACGCATTTCCCTATGAGGTCAATGACAAAGCCGGTAACTTGCACAACTCAGTTATTCCTTACTAACTTTCCAGCTATCAGTTGACATGCTAAGCACACTGTGCCACATTTTCAATTTCGCCATATGTATCCTTGATCTTCTGTGCTAGTGCGCGATCTGCAGCTTTTCCTAGATAAAATTCCTACGGGTCGTGTCCTTGCATACTTAGTGATTTGATCCTATGGATCAGCATTGGGTCAACTGTAATACGGTGGTCTAGCCATAAGTAGCCTCCATGGTAACATGAAAGTAGCAGCTTGACACATGCATTGACTTCCTGGTGTCTTTCGAAGTGTGGGATCTTCATGACATTCAGCAGGGTGGACTGCGCGAGGTTCAGTGTCCACATCTGCTGGATTATCTTTGAATTATTCCCCTTTGTTCTGGTTAGGCACTTGTATGGGGAGAGCATACCATAGATCTTGTGATCTATGAAGTTGAAGTCATTTAACTTCAATGATGTGATCGTATATTTCTCTCTCTGAACTGTGTGTATCCCCTTCAGGAGGTACGCAATAACTATGGTGTATTCGAAATCTCTTGGTACGCTATCATGATTCATCATGCCAGCCAAAGGTGGGATGTAATCGGGAAATATGGTTGGAATCAATTTTTCATTTGCGAGGTCATGTTTATTCTTGGTTCTATTTTATGTTGATGGTCAGGATGGTCCGACTCCGTGAGCAATCGACGGAGAGGCTTGCACCGTCCTCGTCGATGAAGCTTGTATACATGTATACATGGACATGACTCGTTCAGTCATGAGGTCGATCAGAACTTCTTCGAAAACTTTCTCTGCAGTGCTTAAATCATCCGACATACATGCTCGGGGTTAGAAATCTTCAAGTTCAAGGAGTAACTTAGACACTGTAATAGGATAGAGGGTAATAGTGCAATGATCACTATGTAAAATCAACGAGTCTACAGGCTTAGATTCACGGTTAGAAAAAGTGTTCTCGGCACATGTCGCAATGGGATAAATAAACAACTTGGAAACGGATCTCTTGCAACGGGTGAGAAACCTTCATTAGCTCTGTTATGTCTGATACAACGTGGTCCAACGGTCTGGTGGTGAACCATACTGCCTTTCTACCCATTCGAAGGGTCAGCTAAATAGTTATATTGTTCCCAACGACTATATTTCTTCACCCTGGTGAAGTGGCATGTGACATTGTTCTGTTATCCCGACGAAGCTCCAATTTTGCAAATTTTCCCTCTACGAGGTTTCCTCTGGAACCTTCTGTAACTTTTCAATCTTAGCTCTCTTCTTACTTAGCTTTCTGGCCTTCTTTCCAGTGAGATTCATCTCGGTATTCATTTTTCCATTTTGATTCTTATCTGCGTTTAGCACAGTTACTTCGCGTTGTTGAGATTCTTTCCTAAGATTCAAGGATGATACTTCCTCTTTATCTGGAATAGGCACTGCAATCTTTTATGGGTCTTCTAGTGTTCTTGCAACTTCGACATCCGAGTCTCTGGTGTTAAATAGATTTGATCTGTTCTTTTTTTCTTCAATTAAGTGTGTGATCCTTCTAGTCATGAAATATTTTAAAACCTACTTCTTCTACTCTAAAACTTATTCTTCTTATTTCCTTCTGGCCTGATCTCTTTCAATCCAAGGTTTTCCGAGCAACATAGTAAATGGAGCGTTGTCCTCAATAAATTTAACAATAACGAAATCCTCCTCTGTCGAATTCCCATTGGCACTCATAGATTTTTGGGTAAGATGTCCACATAGGTTTATCATCTTTCCTTTGAATAGTCTTATTCCTCCTAATGAAGGAATCATAGCAGTCATTCCTTAGCTTCCCAAGTTCTTTCTGTCATGATATTCACCTGTGTTTCCTCATATAGAACATAGTCAATGTCGAAGTCTCCTATTGTTTCTTCAAGGCATTCTTTTTCTTTGAATATCTCTGATAAGATGACATGTCGATGGTCAATCAGGGTTTATTTTATCTGTAGAAATAATTTCTTTGATTCTTTCTGGGGTTCTTCCATTTCTGGAACTGCCTGAGGGTTTTCTTGTTTCGTATTCATTCCTTCAAGATTAGAAATCATTCTAGAGAAATCCAATACTTCATGGTCCATAGATTTGCAACAAAGACAACTAGGTCTTCTCCCAGGGAATTCCTTAGCAATATGTCCTGGTTTTTTGCAACTATAACAAAGGGTTAATCCTCTCTTTCTTTTAAATGATCCCTAGCCTTTCCTGTATTGCATGCTAGGATCATAGTGGTTAACCTACAAAAAATTCTTTCTGGGATCATTTTTGGCTACTCGCTTCCCTTCTCAGGTTGTCTGAGTTATTGACCTAGGGTTCATGTCATTCGGGGTTCCAAAAAAGCCTCTAAAACTATCGGCCCTCCTGGTAAACCAGAAGGCAACACAGTGCCCAGAAAGCACTGTGTATTCTCACTCGAGATAGCTTTAAATGGGTGGCTATAAGACTCAGGTTTTTACGGCCTAGGACAGAGTAGGGGATAGGGGTTTCTTGATTAAGGTAAGATACCGTGAGCTATAAGGGAGAGTACTTATTCCTTGGATTCACATACAAATATCCCACAGTTTAATTAAAGTTAAGTATAAGAAGATTCATAACAATGTATTAAATCATTCATTAATTTTAAGCATCAATTGTTGAAATAAAGATGAAGCACGCATACATTTAACACGTTACATGAGGATTACCATGGTTCACCCCCTCCTAGGCTACATCCACAACGATTTGGCTCTTGGCTCTTGTATTATGATAGTTCTACATTTCTGGTGCCTCGCTCTTACAATTATCCACAAAATTGGGTAAGATCTATATGAGGCGAACTAGATCGCACCAGGCTCCACGACCTGCGGTCTAATCCTCAGATCTACCTTTCCTTGTGTCTCCTTTGCTCAACAACTTACAAAATTGGTTCATACCACTCAAAACATTACAAAGAATCGCTAACAACTACTAATGAACAACCCTATAAGCTACTTTCATATCTATATTTATACATTTTGGGATCTTCATCCTTTTACAGAATATTACCAAAGCCCTAACCCTTCTTACATTAGGTATTTCTCCCATACACATGTTTCTCCTCCTCCAGCTGTCACTTTCCTTTGTGCACGTTTTCTTGCATGTGTGTGTGTTGCTCTTCTTCCAGTTGTTACTTCAGTTTTCTACATGCTTTCTTTACCACGACCATTCTTCTTTCCTCTTCGGCCTGGTGCCAACAAGCCCCCAACACTGACATGTGACTCGTCCTGAGTCACCTAGTTTATTTGTGCTTCCCCGATCTCCTCGGTGATCGTCTGGAACTGTTCCTGCAACTTTGTTGCTTTTGTGAGTGCTTGCATGATTTTCTCCTTGATGGTGTCAACTGTTTGAGCTGCCACTTCCTCGCTCATCAGTCCTACTCATTCTAGTTGAATCTGTGTTGTCTAGTTTCTGGCTTCTTCTACCTGTGCAAGTACTTCTACTACCCGTTCCTGCAACGGTTCTATTTGAGCCTAACAATCTTGTTTCTATGTTTGCGTAGAGATAAGTTCTTCCTGTATATTCTTCAGCTCTTGCATTCTCTTGACTCGTTCTAGAATTTGTATGGTCTTCTGTCGTTGTTTGAGTTCTTGTATCGTTGCATTAATCCTCTCCTCCTCCTTTTCTTAGTGTTGGACTTGTCGATCCTCTTCTAGCCTTTTCCAAAGTTGCGTTTCTTTATCCAACAAGTTGGTTATCGTGTTGAGCTATTTTTCTAGCTCCTGCAGCTAGATTGTTGCTTCCTGCTTCCTTTTCTCCCTCACTGCTAGTGGATTTGTCGATCTAATCTGTCCGCAAAGAGTCTCGATCTCATTTTCATACTGATCAATTGCCTGTGCAATCTGGTCGATCTTCTCTGTGGCTGGGAGTTCGTTTCCTTGTGCAGTAGTTGGAAGTTTCCCAAAATATTCTTCCACTCTGTGTTCCATCTTGTTTCTATGTTCTTTCTCCTCCTTAGTTTCCGATTGGGTCTGTGCGCAAACTGTTTCCAGCTCTTCCCGCTTCTTTGTTGCTTGTTGTAGCTCAACTAAGTTTTTATGTTCTTGAGACTGCATCTCATGGTCGATGCTAACCTGTATTTTGTGTAATGATTTTGATGGCATCCATGTTAAGACCAATTGGATATGATCCAAATCCTTCAGTGGTGTATGTCCCACAATTTCATCCATTCGCAGCATGTTAGGCTTTATGTAGACCATGGAATGTGCATGTGGTATCGGAAGAACGGGGTCGCATTCTTCTACCTCCACCCTTTCTGTGGTCTATGTGGTCGATGGGTCTGTGCCTCTACTGCTACTCATGATCTGGGCTACCCCAAATTTCTTAAGGACCTGTCCCATTTCTATCAGTTCCTTCTACAGTTTATCCCTGTGGTGCGTGGCATGATTGAAATCTTCTGAGAGGCAGTCTTGTACCATCCTGGAAATCATCTCTCCATCATCATCCATGATTATGTAATTTAGTGGTGGTCATTGTGCCTTCATTTTCTTGCACGCACCTATGTCATGTATCGCTTGTCTCTTAGCCCCTCCTGGTTCCTGTGTGATGGGGTTCGGTGTGGTTTCCTATTCTCCCTCAGCTGGTTTCCTTTGTTCATTGGTTGGCTAGGTGGTTTCTATCCTCCCCTTATGGATCCTTGGCTACTCTGAGCCATTGTCTGCCTGAGTCGACTTGGGTTGGCCCGTTCTTCATCTTTTGGGTACTGGGATTTGTGGAGGCTGTGTCTCCTCCTGTGCAACCCCTCATTCTGTTGTTTATCCCGGTACTCCTCTGGGTATAGTTGGAATCCTCCATTCATCAATCCATTCACTAATGATCATGTCGATATCACCCTTGGTGATGCAGTAGAGCATATGTAGCCATTGTTTATCCAGATCCTGCCTTGGTTGTATCCACATGGCTTGTCGCCTAGTTTAGAAATTAACGATGTCCCTGTATCGTGCGACAGCCTCTGGTGTTATTCTCCATGCTCGGCTAATGGATTCTTGTATCTCTCGTAGGTACGCTTCGAATAAAATTCCATTCTCCTTGCTCCTCCTGTCTGTGGTGTGGTAGCAAAGACGACTTATTCTGGTTCTCACCATCCCATGAAAGCTGTGAGAGTGATCATCCATGAGTAATGAAAATTTGTACCTGTGTCCTGCGTGTCTTTGCAGTCTATATGGAACAAGTTTGATAGGTATGGAACCCAATTCATGAAGGTGCATTATATGCACTGACCTGCAACAACAATGACTCTTGTTGGTACTTCGTCTTTGCAGCATTTTCTTAGCAGTTTGCAGGCTAAGACTTTTGCTCCCAATTGTGTCACGACATTGTTGATCCATTTAATTATAATGCCTCTTGTTCCCTTGTCGATGTCGTATTTCTTCTTCATCTCTTCTGCCAATGATTTTTCCCTGGACTTATCGTCCAGAATCAGCGTGAGATCCATACCCCTAGGTGGGTAGGCCTGTTATCTGCATGATAAGTTCAACCGTTATGTGGATGGGTTTGTCCATCCATATATCCCCTCCATGTGTAACTTATAACAGTTGTTTGATGCATGTTGTCACATATTGGCCTCTACCAAAGTGTGGTATCTTTAGCAACCCTATAATTCTTGTTCTACCCAGTCCAGTGGCCCACTGGTGTGGCTAAGCGATGGATTCTCCGAGTTGGTTCACAACTATTTTCTACATAAAAACCTGTAGTGAAATCTCTAGATATTTGGTTTCATCTGCTACATCATGGTCGAAATACTTGAGCTTCCCTACGTGACCTAATAGTTGTGGGTCCACCTGTACTACCTCTGGTATGTGAGGTAGCACAATCTCTGTAGCCGGTTCCTTTCGAGGTGATCTCGGTATCTGAATCTGGTCCTCTTGTCACGATGGTTGGCTCAAGGTTCCAGCAAATTCTGGTTTCTCCTTCACCATCCATTCTACCCAAGTCGTGGCCATTTCACCTGTCGGCTCGGTCGAAATAAAATCTAGGATGGGTCTGTGTGGGATGTCTGGTTGCACTTCGGCTTCTGGGTTTTGTGCACTTCTGTTAGCTCCTACGGCTGCTTCGACATTTTTTGGTGGTATTTCCTGGTGGGTTTCTTCTTTTTTTTTTTAAGGCTCATGCACTGTTATTGGTGTATCGTGTTCCATGGCCTCTGTTTGTAGTTTCAGAACCTCCTCAAGTATGGGTGTGGACTCTACTGGAATTTCCTCTGGTGACGGGATTTCATCAATATCGACGATTTCTGGGGGTTGTTGTTCGCTTTCTTCCAGTGGTCCTTGCGACCTTGTTTGAGCCCTAGTTGATTTGGTTGTATGGCCTGGTTCTATGAGCTTTGGTGGTGCCATAATGGTTTCTGTCGACCATTTTCGGGGTTTGAATGGCTTTGGTGAGGTCTGTGGTTTCACTCTATTCGTTCTTGTTGTTGTTGCTCTTTTCCTATTCTCCTTCCGCGAATAGACTAATTGTTGTTGTGCTCGTGTGTTGTATGGGCTCATCATGAATCTTGTCGAGTACGCTCCTCCATCATGTGATTAATGCACCATAACTGTAGGTTCAATGCATTTGCAGTGGTTTCATACTTGCCATTATGCCTACTCTGTCGTCTCCAGTTGGCACGTTTAATGTGGCATCCCATCCATCCTTATGTTTCTTTAACTCTGCTTCTTGCTATCATGTCGTCTTGTTTTTGCTGTATTTCCCGCGTGTTTCCTTTGTTTGATATGGTTTTTATCTTTTCCCTTGCTGGCTTTGTGTTTCATATGTGGCTTGTCCATCATGTTGTGAGTTGTTTTCGATTGTATTTTTTTTTTTTTTTTTTTTTTACTGCACGGTGGGTGGTCGACTGTCCTTGTATATCTTCAGCC
>SNQJ01S0147949.1:26852-37261 GCA_010110895.2 Picea sitchensis
AGCCATATCCCATTGACCATTCATCTGAGGTCTGCACTCGCTAGATATATTAACTGTACAGCTCCTCCGTCTGTGACAACTTTTACTTCGTATGGTCCTAGCCAATGCATTCTCAGCTTTCCTGGGTGTTGTAGCGCTTTACTGTCATAGAGTAATACTATATATCCTTCCTTGAACATCTTCCTCTTGATGTGGCAGTTGTTCCAAGATTTGTCTCTTGCTTTCTGTACTTGTTGATGGAATTCTGCCAATATTCAGTCTTCCTCCATTGATAGTAATTGATTCAGTCTTTCCTGTATTATGCCTCGTTCTATCATTTGTGTAATGGTTTCTACATGTAGGCTGGGTATTAAAAATTCTAAGGGCACTACTGCTTCTTAACCATAGACTAGTTTGAATGGTGTGTGGCCAGTAAATTTTTTGCATGTGGTTCTATATGCCCATAGTATTGCTGGTACCTTGAGATCCCAATCGTCCCTATTGACGTTGCATATCTTTGTCAAGGCGTTTTCTAGAATTTTGTTGAAGGCTTCTACCATGACATTTGCATATGGATGATACGGTGTGCTTTTTTGGTGATGAACTTCAAACTCTTCTAGCATCACTCGAATGGTGTTGTTTATGAAGTGCGTTCCTTGGTTTCTCATCAAAATTCTTGGGCACCAAAATCTAGTAATTACCTGTTCAAACAGAACGTGTGCAGATGTCTCTACACTGCAATCTTTTACTAGCACGTCTTCCATCTATCTTATTAGGTATTCTGTCATGGTGATAATATATCACGCCCCCGTTCTTTTGGTTGGTGAGTTAATGGGTCCCACGAAGTCTATCACCCATTTGTCGAATGCCTAAAGTGTCACTTGTGGTTGTAGTGGCATCTCATCCCTTCAGTTGGGTTTGCCTACCCTTTGACATACATCACATTGCTGACAATATTCTTTTGAGTCTTTGTGGATCGTTGGCCACCATAATCCTATACGTAGTACCTTCTTCGCAGTAGCTTTTCCTGCATAATTCCCTCCTGCTATTCCCTCGTGGGCTTCTGCTAAAATTCTTGGTCGTTCGTGGGCTAGTACGTATCTTCGTAAGATGATATCTGCACCCATATTGTATAGATGTCCTACGATCAATTGATAGTTAGTTGTGTGGACTACCAGGTTCCTCTTCTGTGCAATGGTATATTCTTGTGGCGTAGTACCTGTGCTTAAGTATTGGATGATCTCTGCAAAGTAATCGTCAACAATCTGTACTGAGAATAATTGTGCATCTAGAAAGTTGTCTTCTAAATTCATTGGCTCCTCTCCATTTCTGACCCTCAATAGGTGGTCAGGTCCTGCATTCAGTTTTCCTAGTTTAACTATTACCTCAAAGTCAAATTCTTGAAATAGTAATAACCATCGACATATTCTTCCCCCTAGCACTGGCTTGTTGACTAGGTATTTCAGGGATGAGTGATATGTAAACATCTTAAAGTGTTTTCCCAATAGGTAATGCCTATACTTTTGTAGTGCATAAACCATAGCTAGGCCTTCTCTTTCTATCATGTTATAATAATGTTATGAAGCTGATACGTTTCTGCTTGCAAACGCTATCGGGTGATCCAAGTCTCCTGCTCCTGGTTGTGCCAAGATAGCTCCAAGTGCTATCGTCGATGCATCTACATGTACATGGAATGTCTTCTCCCAATCTGGAAATACCAATATTGGTGCGGTGACCATCTTTTCCTTTAGGGTATCCATACTGTGTTGGCACTCGTAGTTCCATTGATACTTTGTATCCTTCCTTAACAGTTTTTCCATTGGCGTTGTAATCTGCGCGTAGACTTTGATGAATTTCCTGTAATATCCCGTATGTCCTAATGTTTCTCTGAGTTGGCAGACTGCTTTTGGCGTTGGTAGATTAATAATGACTACGATTTTGGCCGGATCCACTAGCAAATGTTGTTTGCATAGTATGTGTCCCAATAGTATCCCAAATGGTTTCCCAAATATGCATTTCTTGATATTCATTGATATCAGGAACTGTCTGCATCATTCTAGCATCAATCGTAACACTTTTACATGGTTTTTAAACAGGTTATAGACCGTCCAATCATCCAGGTATACTTCACGAAATTGGTGGATGAATTCCTTAAATGATGCATTGACCACTCTAGAAAATATCGCGGGTGCATTCTTCAGTCCAAACGGCATGACTATATACTGATAAGATCCCCATTCTGTCGCGAAGTTGGTCTTGTGTCTATCCTCATGTTCTATATTAATCTGATGATATCCTGAGAATCCATCGGTGAATGAGTAGGCTTCATGGCATCCTACGTTCTCGAGTACTTCTTCCGTGAACGACGTGGGGAATGGATCATGTAGGCATGCATCGTTCAACTTCCTCAAGTTGACACATATCCTGATCCCTCTTCCCTATTTCTTGTCCTATACTACCATCAGACTTATCCATTCTAATTCTTCGACTGGTTCGATGATGCCGACCTCGAGCTTCTTGTCGATCTCGTCTTTAACTTTCTATTTATATATGGGATTCAATCTATATGGTCATTGTTTAATGGGTCTCACATCAGGTCTGAGTGATATCTTCATTTATCCTAATTCTCTGGCTATGCATTTCATCTCTGTAAAGGATGTGGGAAAAAGTTCGTTGTATTCGTGCAACAATTTTGTGATACTTTCTAGTGTCTGTTCGTCCCAATAATCTCCAATGTTGACCATATTGGGCCGCTCGACGGTCCCTATGTTAACCTTATTTATCTTGATTGGCGCAGAGATGACCTCTTACTCTAAGGGTGGTCCTTCCACATCTCTCTCACCTTTGACTTCTTCGATCTGAATATCGCGCAAATCGTCTTCATCTGGAGCTTCCTCCTGTACGTGGTAGCATGACAGTAGAATCTTGATTGTCTTCTTATTTCACTATTGTACCTTTGTGATAGTTTCCACTTCCGATTCTTCAATGAATATGACGTTTCTAATCCGTTTGAAGGTTGCGTCCATGTTGGGGTTCTCATGGTCAAATGAGAAAGTGACTATAAAGTTCTACTGGAGTGTTTCCCATGTCTTGGTTCCTTTATGCATTTCCTGGTCCGTATACCAATTCGCTAGTATTCCCTCTAAAGTATGAATGAAGTGGTGAGACCATTCCTCTGGTGGCATCATTTTCCACAGTGTTTTACATGCCTCCAAGTGTTCTACTGGTATGCCTAGTCCATCATATTTATGTTGTTTGTTACCCATATGTTCTGCGCCGAACCTTATGTGTAGTAATCGCTTACATTGGTACCAATCTATGATAGTTTATTTATGTGCACCCCACCATATGGTGGGTATAGCCTTTAATGATAAATCTAGTGCTAGCAATCTCTGGTTTTCTAATACTTTGTCTTCATATTGTGTCAATAAAGTTTCCAAATCATTTAGCCCATGAAAGCTGGGTGGTTATCTGATTTCTGTGCCAATCCATATTACTGCGTGGTCTATTCTGGCACACCTTCTTGTGGATACTTCATGTAGTCTTTGCTACCAGTTTTCTAAACCGGTGTCTGAGTCTGTTGTGCATGAAGTAATGCTCTACCAACTGAGTACCCCATCTACAGTTGGGTTTATATAATCTGCATCGCGCATAGTTTTTCTGTACAACTGGTCGATCTCTTCTAAAGCCAGGAAAGTGGGTTCTATGAACCTCTGGCCTTCTGATGGGTCGAGTGGGGATATGACCCTATACTCCCCCAACTCAAATTTCATTTTTCTAGTTTTTAAGTCAATTATGGCCTAGTTTTCGAACGCCTAATCCAGACCAAGTAGCGTCGGGTAAGGTGTTGTGTCCTCTACTATTTTGATGACTTTGAAGTCTACCTTAGTGCGCACACCATCCAAATCTACAGTCACTCCTTTCAGTCTACCTATTGGTAGGACTCTATGTTGATTTGCTAGTTTTAATTGAACCGTTGAATATAGATTTTGGTAGTCCATTCACTTCGGATCCTAGATCTAGTATAATATCTCCCATATTTAAATCCGCAATGTTAGCATTTAATATAAATTCCCTACTTGTGCTTCTTCTTGTCTGTAGGTGGTTGACATTTTTCACTTCTGGCTTCTGTTTCATCTCGCGGCTACATTTTTCTAGGATGCTTTGTAATATTTTGACAGATGAAGGATCATTTAACATTTTGATGCATGATTGCAAAAAATATTTGATCGTACTTACTTGTTCCTCGGGTTGTATTCTGTTGGTATGGTCTAGTTTTCGCGGCATTTTGTATTCTGGAGCTTCCTTGCTCTGTTGTGAAGTTGGTGCAATGTTCTCCTTTTGGAATTCTTGTCGGGCTTCTATAAAAATATCCTTCTCCTTATTCACATCGAACTGCTTCTTTGGGTCGGTGTTCTTCTTTACCCATTGGTTCTGCGTTGGTTCCTGTCGAACTGCATCATTTCTTGTTTTCATTCCTCCTCGAGTGACTATATTAATGTTCTGACCATCGTCCATTGCTTCCTCTTAAATCCACTGAACGTTCTGGTTATTTTGATTCCTTTTTTCCTGGATTTTTCCAATTAATGTTGGACAGTCCTCTGTATCATGGTCCGATGCACGACAATACATACAAGTCGTTGGTGCCAGTGGACACTCCCGTGCATAATGTCCTGGTTGTTGGCCATTGTGACATGTGGCAGGTCCCCTGCCACATCTGAAACCTCCTCTATCTCATCCTACTCCTCTATAACTTGTGCGGTCACCTCGTGGTGGGTTGTACTGTGGTCCCTGGTTATATTGCACAGTATTGTAATGGGGTTGTGCTGGGTTGTAATGTGGTTGTGCGTTATTGTAAGGTTGCAGCGTAGTATTATACTGTTGTTGCGTCGTGTTGTATGGTGTTGGGGCTTGATTGAACTGTGGTGTTGCCTGCCCAGTCATGATGTCTACCTATACCCTGTATGTGTCTGATGTTCTTTCCAATAGTTATGGAATCTTTGTTTTCATGGTTGAATGACATGAAAAATGTGCAATATGATTTCTTGGGGACTGTTTGGTATTTCTACATCATCGTGTAGTGGTAAGGTTCATGACCCAGTTTCTTGCATATTTCGCACCATAATCCTCCCTGTGATGGTGGGTTTGGCATCCCTGTCACCATATACTGTGCTAATGTTGGGCATTCATTCTTAATGTGTCCTTTTGTTCTGCAGGTAGTGCACCAAACTACTTCTCGTTTGTTCTTGTTCTTATTTCGGTTCAGCTGAAATGTTAAGTTCTTTAGATCCTCTTTCATTTCTTTGATATCCGGGTCTGTCTATTGGTATTGATTCTCTTCCAATTGCAAGGCTTCCTGCAGAGCCTCTTCCTGCGTCTGAAACTTCTGTTGTCGTAATGGATATTTTAAGTGTGGCAGTAGTGAGTTGACAAACAGGTGTCGATGTTGCATATCGGTCATAAGGTATTTTAACTTTCCTTTTAATCGCTTGAATCTTTGATCAATCTCCCATACCGATTCTCTTATTTTCTATATTATTTCAATCATCTCATTCATGTATTGATCCTCTGACCTCTACTTCTAGAAATGATTGATCAATAGTTTTTTAATGTCGTCGAGTGTCCTTGTCATTCTAGGAACATTGTTCATGTCTAGACTCATGTATCAGTCTAGTGCGCGGTCCCTTAGCGTGATCACTAGTTGCGCGAGTTTGGTGTCTTCATCAGTGATCTGCGTTTCTTCCCAGATCTTTGAGAAAATGAACAGATGCTTCTAGAGGTCTTCTACTACTTCTCCTTGAAAATTTGGTAATCTGATAGTAGGATCATGTCCTACCATTCCAAATATTGAGCTACTCCCTCCTCCGTGCGATGTAGATACTAACTAAGGTTTCCTGAACTGGCTCCTCCATTTGTTTCCCTTTATGTCGATGTACTTACTGTTGTCGGACTTCCTTCAAACTTTTGTTTTCTAAAAGTTGGTGTTCTTTTTGGTGTATTTTTCGCACATGGGTTTATGGGTTCCACACTAACATTGATATTGAAGAGATGGTTGTCTTCTCCTCCTGTTCTTGGGCCTCTTTTTTTCATCTCATATGCGGCGCACATGATTTCCTCAATCTGCTCCATAGCCTGGAGATCCTCTACCTCTTCCTCGTCACTGGCCAAGCCCTCCCTCTTGGCTACGAATCTCTTCTTGGTATTCACCTTATATTGGTAGGGTGCTCTGCTATGCGTCATTCCTGATGACGCCAAAATCCACTTGATTTGGTTGTCATCCATCAAGATCGGGTCCAAGGGTTTCTCCTCCTTCTTCTTTGTATCCTTCCCTCCTTCCATTCCTCCTCTCTCTGTCAGTGCTTCCCCCCTTCCCCCATGCATGCAGGGAAGTCTAGTTGTCTGATTCCATTGTCATTACACCTTTGTTATAGTGATCATATGTACCTTCCTCTGGGTCCTCGTAGGAACTCTTTCTCGACTGCGTTGTATGACTTTGTTGTGTCTACTGTGAATTCTGTGATGAAGCCTGCCACAATACTGTCAAGCCAAAAGTCGATTGTGCGGGTGAATTTGTTGTTCACCTGCTGCAGCTGTTGGATCTGTACTGGAGTCCAATCTAGCTATTGAATCCAATTCGTCGTGTGGTTATCCGTTAGCTGTAAGATCCACTCCTGTAGTAGATGCGGAAAATCACAAAACAAAACTTCGTGTAAATCCATAAATACGTATTTATCTAGGTATTTACACGGTGTGATCCTAGGGTTTCTATTGTCTTTCTATGCAAACTCTAGCTCTGTGGTTCTCAACCAGCCCTTGATTTCTTCTCTCATGGGGTTCCAAGGTCTCAACATCCCCTTCTAATGATTCATTTCTCTTCCTTCGGTTCTTTATTCATTCCATCTCATCTACTCAGTGATTTCTTGTTCATCTTAACACGGAAATGGAACCATTTGTTGGTTACTCACTTCCCTTCTCGGGTTTTCTGATTTATTAACCCAGGGTTCATGTCATTTGAGGTTCCAACAAATCCTCTAAAACTATCAGCCCTCCTAGTAAGCTAGAAGGCAACACAGTGCCCAGAAAGCATTGTGCAGTCTCACCCGAGATAGCTTTAAATGGGTGGATGTAAGACTCAGGTGTTTACAGCCTAGGACAAAGTAGGGGATAGGGGTTTCTTGATTAAGGTCAGATATCATGATTTGTAAGGGATATTACATATTCCTTGGATTCACATACGAATATCCCACAGTTGAAGTAAAGTTAAGTATAAGCAGATTCATAACAATGTATTAACTCATTCATTAAGTTTAACCATCAATTGTTGAAAGAAAGAAGAAACATGCATACATTTAACACATTGCACAAGGATTACTTTGGTTCACCCCCTCCTCGACTACATCCACAAATATTTGGCTCTTGGCTCTTGTAATATGATAATTCTTCATTTCTAGTGCCTCGCGCTTACAATTCTCCACAAAACTGGGTAAGATTTATGTGAGGCGAACTAGATCGCACCAGGCTCCACGACCTGCGATATAATCCTCAGATCTACCTTTCCGTGTGTCTCCTTTTCTCAATAGCTTACAAAATTGGTTCATACTGGTCAAAACATTATAGAGAATCACTAACAACTACTAACGAACAACCCTATATGCTACTTTCATATCTATATTTATACATTTCGGGCTCTTCAGCCTTTTACAGAATATTACCAAAACCCTAACCCTTCTTACGTTAGGTATTTCTCCCATATGCGTGATGCTCCTCCTCTAGCTATCACTTTCCTTTGTGCACACTTTCTTGCATGCACGCGTGTTGCTCTTCTGCCAATTGTTACTTCAGTTTTTTGCACGCTTTCTTTCCCACGATCATTCTTCTTTCCTGTTTGGCCTGGTGCCAACAATCCTACATCCATTTGTCAGTCCAAACATTCTTTTTATACATAGGTATAACATATTTTTCACTATTCTTATCAGATCTACTCATATCAAATCTTCTTTCATATATTAATGCCCTATTTTTCAAGCTAGGATAGAATCTATCAAACATACCTAGATCCATACTTTTGAAACAAAAATTTCCACTTATCTTACTTCTACAGAGCACAAAGCTTTCAGATATAGAACTTTTTGCACCAGTATTTGAGACCTATTCCATTGGATTTATCTCTTCTCCCTTATCACATTCATACATATCATTTTTCAACAAAAAATTTTGACCCCACCTGCCCCGTTTCGGTTCCCTCATCATCATGGCCCATACCCGTAGCCAAGACTTGGAAGCTCGCCTCAATACCTTGCAATCTAATTTCACAAAAACCCAACAAGAAGTGAAACAAATTAGTGACAATGTTGCCTCCATCAATACAACCATCCAGTCCTCCATCATCGCCTCAATCGAGGAACTCAAACAAGACATGACTACCCATATTGAATCTGTCATTTCGATGATCTGCACCAAGCTGCATATCCCTACAAATAACCCTTTATCTAACCCACCTCCACATATTGAAGTTGAGACTTTCTCTCATTCCCATAATTCTTATCCCCATCACTTTCAACATGACCTACGCCTTCCGTGGGTGGATGTGGCCAAATTTGATGGCTCATATCCCACTAGTTGGGTAACCCAAATGGAACATTATTTCTCTTTATACAGAATTACAAATGACTTGGCCAAACTCCGGTATGGTGTTCTCCATCTAGATCAAGAATGTTGGCAATGCTGGCAATGGAGAAAAACTTCCCGTCAAAGCTATATTTCTCAGACACACTTTGTGGCAGAGATTTATGAACGCTTTGACACCAACACCAACCATTTAGGATGTTTGAAAAAGTTGAAACAATATGGAACAATGGAAGACTTTATAGTTTCTTTTGAGCGCTTGGATTTTCGGACAGAGGGCATGTCTGATGCCATTTTCCAATAATGTTTTATCAGTGGCCTCAAGGATGATATTCCTGCCAATGTCCTCATGGCTCGACCTTAGAGTTGGGTGGAGGCTACTAAAAGAGCTAAAGAAACACAACAAGTTGTATATTCTTAAAACCGGAAACCCTCCTTTATTCCACTAAAGATCCAAAAATTAACCAGGGTTGAAATGGATGAACGCCAACTCAAAGGCCTTTGTTATAATTGTGATGACAAATATTTTCTGGGCCACAAGTGTAAAGAACAAAATATTTTTATGGCCATCTCGGAGGATGTTTTGGAAGAGGATTTTGAAACTCCCCTTATGTCTGAGTCACCTAAAACCACAGACATAACCCCTCCCTCAAACCCTCTCAAAGTAGAACCGATCATTTCCCTAAATTCTCTCACTGGTTTCTCTTCTCCCCAAACCCGCAAGCTAATTGGTTACATCAAGCATAGGAAGGTCATCATTCTGGTTGATAGTGGCAGCACCCATAATTTTTTTCATTGCCGCGTTGCCCAAGAAACTCATTGCTATATCCATGCAGTCAATAATTTCCAAATCATGATTGCCAATGGTGGCTCCATGAAATGTGGAGGGCATTGTGAAAATGTGTGTCTCCAAATTGGTGACTACCACCTGAAATATCATATGTTTGCTATTGACATGGGCGGTTGTGACATTGTGTTGGGTGCAGACTAAATAAGGACTTTGGGTACCATTCTCATGGATTTCAAGGAATTAACCATGTAATTTGACCAGGAGGGTCAAAAATATAATTTCCAATGCATCATCGTCGGTTCACTGGAGATCATTAGTTCCCGTCACATGGAAAATCTACTAAAAAAACGTCATTCTAGAATTATTTCCCAACTCCATGCCATACAGGCAACTGAGACACCCTCTGTTCCGCAAGACCTCCAATCCATCTTCTCTAAACATCAAATGGTATTTTCCACTCCCCAGGGACTCCTACCTTCCTGTGGTGTTCATTATCATTCCATTCCCCTTATACCAAGAAGCCTCCCTCCCAATATATGTCCCTATCGTCACCCCTTTTCCCAAAAAAATGAAATTGAGAAAATGGTTGAAGAATTGTGTAACACAAGCGTTATACGCCCTAGTATGAGCCCCTACTCTTCTCTTGTGGTCATGGTCCTGAAGAAATAGCACTCTTGGCACATGTGTCATGACTTTCACGCCCTAAAAAAACTCACCACTAAAGACAAATTTCCCATTCTTTTCATTGATGACCTCTTGGATGAATTGAGTGGCACCCAGTTCTTTACTAAACTTGATCTTCATTCTGGCTACCATGAGATCTGTATGAAAGAGGCAAACATTCCTAAGACTACCTTTAGAACTCATGAGGACCACTATGATTTTTTGGTCATGCCCTTTGGCTTGTGTAATGGCCCCTCCACCTTCCAAAGACTCATGAATCATGTCTTTCGCCCTTTTCTCCTGAATTTTGTCTTAATTGTCTTTGATGATATCCTCATTTATAGAAAAACCT
>SNQJ01S0147950.1:0-23801 GCA_010110895.2 Picea sitchensis
GGCAGTGAACCCAACAGATCTGAACAGATTTGGTAGTGGTTGATTTGATTGCTTTTGTATCATTCGTTTTGTAATCATTATCCATTGCTAGATCTATCCTCCTAGGTGAGTTTTGGATGTGATCTTCGTAGAGACATTGGAATGGGCTTGTTGGCCTCACTACCAATTTCTTACTACCCTTTGCTTGTTGATTTGTTGTTCTCCCTTGTGCATTGGTGTTCTTCGTTATATTAAGAAACTTTTGCATTATATTGGGAAAAATTAAAAAACAAAATCTTTTTGCATGCTTAATTGCTTTTGAAGCATTAGTTAAAAAAATGCATTGGTTCATTATTTGGTTTCAATTCTTGAAAAGTTTCAGATCTGAATTGTTTGTTGGTCGCTTGGTGTGTGAGGTTTCATTTTAAAAAATTCAGAGAAAATGTTTATATTTTCCCTCCCGTAGCTAGATTTCATTGAAGTGAACAAATTGAATTGGCATCTTTGCATTGTTTGGTTGAGTCAAGAGTCATAATATTATTAAAAGTTTCATCTGTTTTCCTTTGACTTAAGCAACTACCACTAAAAAGAATCATGTAACCTAAAATTGATTAGACACTTTTCTTTTATAACAAACCAACACTAGATGGGTTTAGGGCCTTGGAATAAGATTAGAGAGAAAAATCTCCAAGGCTACTTAAACAAAACCTAGAGTCATTAAAGAGTGATAAATCCATTCTTGCAATCAGTGTGTTGGGAATCTCCTCTAACACAGGAGTCAAGCATGAGGTCGGATCAGGGCAAGTAGGGAGACCACCCCTCTCTACTTGTTTTGGTGTTTGGGGTATCTCTTTGATTGCTACATATACTAGGATTTCATTGGTGCCACACCTTCGAAGCTTTGAGCCTAGTTACCCATCCCTTACGTGCGATCAAACATGTGATTGTTCGTCCGATCATTGATTGTGAGGTGGTAGCCTTAGTGAACTATCCTAGGTAGCCTCAAAGGTAACTACAGGTGGGATGTGTCTGTAGTACCTGGGGTAGACATTCATTCATGATCTTAATTCCCTCGGAGGGTGCACGCGTTAATAAAGGGTGCTTGCACCGGTTAGGGTTGTTTCATGGAGATCATCGTAACTGGTCCTCATACCTTTGCTAGCCAATCTTTTGGGGACTTCATCTCCCCCGGAGGGTTGGTTTTCGGAAGGCCCCCTGAGCCAATTGGTTTGCTTGTTGTTGTCCTAGATTGATTATGGGTGTGCTCTTTGAGTCCGAGTCTACATTGACCTTAGGTTGAATTGTGTTTGGATTTGCACATATTACATTCACCATGGCTGAATCACCCCACCGGTCCCGTCGACTACAAGGACTTGAGTCAATCACGGAGGTGCAACTGCCTCTAAAGTGGCACGAGACAGGTGACAAAGAATTCAAAGGGCCTCAACTTCGGTTTGACGAACCTGGTTTCATCGAAGTAGAGGTGGTAGATGAAAGTTCTCCACCAAATTTTAACCCTCCTTTGACTGAGCCAGACACACCTCTACTTATCCAAGCAAGGGAAATTTTTAGTGATCCTTTTTCTTTGTTTAACAATCCTCCCACTATGTCAGGACCAAGTGTTTCATCCAGTGTAGTTGAGCCATCAATCCCATCATCAAGTGGGACAAGGGGTAATCCTCTCGGGGGCATCCCCACGATGTCCATGTTACCATCCCTTAGCTCCATTGGACCTACACCATCCGTGCCTTTTTATACATGTCCCTTGACCTAAGGGACACCAGTTGTGTCTTCCTTTCCATCTGTTAGTATACTTATCGTTCCTACGCCCATCCCATCCATTCTGATGCCCACTTATGGATCATTTTCCAGTGGGGGGGCGAGCCTTGGTTTTAGCATGGGAGGTGAAAATCATTCCACCTCTGCCAATCCTATGAGCGACCCTACATCACCATGTTCGGTTGTATCCTTTGGGTGGAATATTTCTAGTGGTTTTGGGGTTGTCCCTAGTCAGACTAGGGGAAATAGTATGTATAGAGACTTCAACATTCTGTGGGTTAGCACACCCTTCCCTGGGGCCAACTTTTCACAATGTGGAAGCTTTCCCTTTGTTAACACATCCAGTTTTGGGGGTTTCTTCCATGGGACTATTTTTGGGAACATTTTTCTTAGAGGGTCTACACTTATCCCTCGGGGCAATCCCCTCTGGGGCATGTCAAATCCAGGGAGCATCCATGTTCCTAGAAGTGCCACCATTCCTGGGGGCACTCACTCTTCAGGCATTCCTCAACCCTCTGGTACTACAAATATAGGGGAACCGCAAGGTTCAACTGGGATAGCAGAGATTTCATGTCCCTCCCAGTATTCATTTGTTCATATGTCATTGCCCTTCCTATCAACATTAAACTTTTCTTATTTATCGCGATTGACAAATGACCCTATAACCCATAACCTTCATGGTTGACAATACCTTCCAAGCTCCCATCAGACATACCAAATTTTGATGGAAAGACAAGAGAAGACCCTTCCACACACATCATAACATGCCACTTATGATGCTCATCCAATTCTTTGATGGATGATAGTGTGAGGTTACATCTTTTCCATAGATCCCTAATTAGAGTTGTCGCCAAATGGTACATTGAATTACAAGGCGGTTTCTTTAAAAGATTCAACGACTTAGCAATGGCATTCCTTACACACTACCAATTTCCCATTATGTATGAAATAGGAACAAAGCTCTTGAATTCCCTGTGTCAGGATACTGCCACTCACATTTCTGATCATATACATTAGTGGTGATGAAGGCGTAGAAAGATCGAGACAATAATTTTGGATAAGCTCTTGATGGAGTGGTTCACCAAATCCCTCCTTCCAACCATTGTTAAGGATGTAGCTATGGTTGGGGCAGTTATCAAGGAGCAATCCATCATGCATGGCCAACACTTAGATTTGATCCATTCTCAGTCGAGTACCCTTTATGATATCATCTCGCATGCTCCTAGGTCGTTAACTGGTCCAAAGAAGCTAAACCCATGACCTTATGTTGATGGCATGGTTGGTTTTGTTGCCCATACCTCTGTGAACTAATTAGTTGATCAGATGGGTCACATGTTGATTTCATCATAGCCGTCGACTTCTGACACTGTTGCACAAACTACTGCAGTCCCTTCTTAGACCTTCGAGGTGAATTCGGTACAGTCCACACAACTGAAGAATCCTTAGCAACCCGGAGGAAATATGAAGAGGAACAAGAAGAAGAATTCCAACACTGAGAAAGGGATTGCTCCCACCCAGAACACCCATGAGGGGGGCCACTAAAGAGAAGAAAAAAAGCCAGTTTCCCTGCATGATTTGTGGGGAGGACCACCCTACTCATGAGTGTCCTCGAAAGGATGAGGTCCATAGATTTTTGGCACAAAAAAAGACCCCCCATTAGCCCGTTGTCTTAACTCATCCTTTCCCTCCTCAACCCTGCCATATGGTTGCAACAAATCATGTCCCTCTGCAAGGGGGCATATCAAGTATCCCTCACCATGAGGGGTCTTCCTCAAATGATTTTGTTTTTGTGTGTGACCATATAGTCAATTTTCAAACGCGAGCCAAGAACTATGACACATCTGAGCATATTCCCACTGTGCATGAGCCAACATCTTCTTCCCATCCTGGTGGCCCTCTTCAAATTGAGAAGCCATATTTTGACGCACCACTTCGCCCCTCGAATAATGTTCTTCGATGAATGACACAAAATAAAAACACATGGGCTGCCCATAACTACAACAATGGGGAAGACTTGGCCCAGACAACTTGTGCCATGTCTACCCTCGAAGTCTTCCAAAGCTACCCAGTGTAATGGAAAGCCTTGTTGTTTGCTATCGGTGGGGTTGATCCCTCAGATTCATATTTGATGACCTTTGATTTTGATCAAGTTACTCATAGGCTCTCCCATCAGGTTGTTATCCAAATCAAAGTGTGCACGATGTGGTAACACATCTTTCTGATCTATGGTTGATGAAGGAGCCTTGACTTGCATCATGCCTATTTCTTGTTGGAAGGCCCTCGACTCTCCTAGGCTTGAAAATTCTACAACATTGTTGAAAGCATTCAATGAACACATGTTCTAGCCTCATGGAATAATCATCGCCTTACCCATCAAGTTAGATGGTAAGACTGTCTCTATTGTCGTGGAGGTCATCGACGCACCTCTTGAGTACAATTTGCTACTTGAGCGTACTTGGTTCTACCAGATGACTGTAGTTGTCTCATCAATCTTTAAGGTCTTACAGTTCCCTCATCAAGGGAAAATAGTGACGATCGATCAACTGGTGTTCCACACCCTAGACCTTGGATCCAATGTAGGGTCAAATGTACCCTTTGTCGGTGATACTCAACAATTTTATATGCATGTTGGTGCGGGGATGTTCAAAAATCCTTCACTCATGGGAATATTTCCCCTCCCCCCACCATCTGCTACTGGAATCATCGCTCATATCAATACGATTTCATCATTTACTAGTGGATCCTTCAACTCTGTCGTTCCTTGGGTGGTAACTCATTCTGAGGATGTTGAATCATATGGAGCATCCATGTCGCTCACCATGGTCAAGATTGTCGATCCGACAATCCCATCAACATCCGCTAATTCTGGTCAGCAACTCCATCCTCATATGGAGTGTGATCTACCTACTTCGCTTGCATGGTGATCTAGGTGGATATAGGTGTCCACCCACCTATTCCACTAGCTTAAAATATAGTTTTCCACCTTGGCAATTTTTCTACAGTTTTTTGGGTCCCAAACTTCTGGGGTCGTTTTGAGGCCCTAAACGACGTTTTTTTTTTTTTACGTTTTGGAGGACCAGTGATACCGAATACTTTATTCCAGGCCTAGTCGGAATGTGTTCTTCTTGGCTAGACCTTTCCAATGAGCTATCGTGCACCCCAAACAAAGATCGTATACAAAAGCTACGCCCTCGAGAAGTTGACGTATCAACTACCCCCATCAGGGCCTACAAACCTTTTGGTGTTTCATCTTCTGAGGTTAGGGTTTTGGATTTTCTTTGTGTTAAAAATGACTTTGGAGCCTCATTGTAAGCATCATATTCTTTCACATGAGCGTAGCCGTCACATATCTTCTCAGAGATAAGCTGCCACCATTCTAGCCAGTTCATTCACTCTGTATTTTTCAAGTTTCTGTACATTTCTTTCATTAATAAAAATTGTGCATTACTATATATCTCTATTTCTTGCAATATTTATGTGTATTTCATTGTTATATCTTCGCCTTCATTTTGTTCTCAAGATAATCCAGATCACACGGGTTGTTGACTCTTTGCGTTCACATGATTTCCTAGACATTGAGTTTCCTTTAGAAGAGGCTATCCTGGAAGACATGACTTCCATAGAAAACCCGAAGGACGAGGTGATGCATCAATCATCTTTTCCTGATGTGGAATCCATGAGAGTTAACATGATGAGTCTTGATCCGATACTGGGAGCATTTGTTGGGGCATCCAATAGATCTTCTAGCCTTTACCCTTTTCTGCCTCAGATTTCTGCTTCGAAACTTGCCACTGAATTCTCTGCTTCCCCTTACCTCGAAGAGTCATATTTTATACTTCCTTCATGTCTTGATGGAGCCCATCAAGGAGCCATCATAGCTCAAAAAACCACTCACGATGAGTATATTCGACCACAGAGATTCCTTCCTCTATGGCATGGCCCCGACATGGTGTGTCATATGATGCCAACAATGTCTCATGAGTTTTTCTATCACAAAAAAGTTCCTTGGCTTGAGCCTAGCAATGGGATCTACCTTGCACAGAGCATCCAAATGTGTAGTGCCTTGTACATAGTTGTGTGGTGTGAGTGTTTTTTTTTGTTGCATATATTATATATAAAAAATCCATTTTTTTTTTTAGATTTCACTATGTGTTTTGACCTTGGAGTATAGTTTACTTTTGTGGATATCTTTTTACAAAAATGACAACTTCCATAGAACTTGAGGTACGTGTTCTTAAAAATGGAATATAGGGATAGGATTTTCCTTGCATTCACGATTTGCATTATTAACCATCCATTTTGTCGTCATATGCCTTAGGTTCGATCCCGATTGGTTGCGACATTAGCCACTCCTTTTGCATGTTGTAACCTGCTTGGTAGTTCCTACCCTTCATAGGCACCCTAGTGAGCACCTAGATTGTCATTCAATGCCCATGCTGCAATTTCTTGTAGGCCTAAGATCCCTCCTTTAGCCATGCCATGACTTGATAACTGAGCCTCATTTTTCTCTCTTCATCTATATTTTGGCCATATCCCATGGGGGGTTCCTAATTTTTTTTATTGTTACTTAATGGTCGCCTATGGGTTTGTTGCTTGCATCATTCCTCCCATCGTTGCACTGTTGTTTGCCCATAACCTGCTTACCGCTATTACAATAGCTCTTGACCATCTGCCTCTTGCATTATTTGGCCTTTGTTTTGCATCCACCTACCCATGGAGATAACAACTCCTAAGAATGGATCTCACTTGCCATTACCATTTGCATTCATCTTGCTTAGTTCGGTTCCATGTGCTTGGAACATAGGAGCATGTTGTTAAGCTACTTGGTCTCTCGAGCGAAGTATACTTTTATCTCTTTTTTGGACTCATAAAAGAACACAAAAAGGACATTACTGAGTACACTTTTATCTCTTTTTCAGACTCGTAAAAGGACATGAAAAAGGTACATACCAAACATAATTCTATTCATCATTCGCACTCGTTAAACCATGAAGGAGGCAAAAAAAAAAAAAAAAGAGTGGGGGGTTTTCACCATTAGTCTATTCTCAAAATGGTAGCGTCACTCGAGTCACCCTTGAACATGGCACCTGTTTGATTCCTCATCATACAATTGGGTTTTAGCTTACCTAGGAGTCGTCCTAATAATATGAGTCAGAGATACTTCTTCAACACTTTACTCTTCCAGTAATCATGGAGAGTGCTTCAATGCCTCTCGCATTGTTGCACTATATTCATCTTGCTCTTGTGTCTTGTTGCCAAGTCACCATCATGCCGTGCTAAATGTTCAAGGGAAGTTTAAGCCTACGTCAATCATATGCTATTTTGTTGACTTTATGAGTTAGTCATCCCAATGTCAGTTGTACTTTGTGATACTCTTTCTTCACATCATCTCTCGGTATATGTTTCATGTTGATTGATGGGGGATACATTATGACCCTCCTTCAATGGATCTCTTCCTATTGACTTTATCACATTATCCAGGAAAGGGATCTATAAACCAACTAGTACCTTGGATCTTTCAGTCATCAATGGTAGGCCTCCTTGTGATCGACAGTGGGTTTGCATCATTGAATCTTGATCAATTGATTCTACAAGTGTTTGGCATCGTATCCTCTATTCCCACTTGCTATATTGTACTAGGTACCTTGTGGTCCATATTCATCATTAGTGGGTCCCCTCATGTCTGTTAACGATATACATCAATGACCGGTAATCAAATGGTTTCTACCATGTTCGACATCAACTTATCTATTCACATGATGTAAATTCATACCATCGAGGTTTGGGACAAATACCTTGGGTTTTGGGACACATCATTCATTTAAAATATCCCCTCCCAAGTTGCGATGGAGTATATCACTTGTCTATTAGTACTTTGAAGACTTCATGGGCACCCTCCTTAGTGCTCATTGTCTTCCTGATGCCTATATGTTGTGTCATAGATCCACATTGTATTTGCTAGTGGCTATGATTGTATACATAGAATAGATCCACATTGTGTTGTCTTGTGGTTATTATCTCATTGATGACATGGACCCACCATGTATTCTTTCGTGGCCATGGTATTGCATTTCATGTCATGGATCACTGCGGGTCTCATAGGAGACAACATGCGATGATCATTGCATATCATTTATAGTTCAACAAGCGATGATATGTCTGACCTTCTAAATTCATGGAGTTATGAAGAGATAGACGAGGGATGAGTTGTATCTTTGTAGCATGAGCCTTATAACTCACAACATTCAAGTCTCTAGTGGTCTCTAGAAGATCTAGAAGCTCTCCTAAGCCTCTTCCTAGGATCTATATAAGAAAGAAAAGTCCAGAGCAAGAGGGAGGAATAATCATTTACAAAGTTATGTTGTCCATTTGTAGAGGGGATTTTCATATTCACACAACTAGAAATCAGTTTGCCTAGCTTGGTCAAGAAGCTGAGGAGAAGCAAGGAGCAAGGAGCCAAAGGGGAATTGCTTCAACATCCAAGTTATGAAATTTTGATGCAATTTCTTCATGATTAATGAATAGATCATTGGTTCCCCACCTGAACATGTTTGTATTTTAGTTGCAAATGTTTGGATTTGGTTTACTTCGATGTATATCATATTATATACAAGTAGATCTAGGATTCTAACACCAAGTAGAGAGGTAGAAATGCATTGTTTGTATTCCGTGTGCATAAAGCAGATTCTAGAGACCGGAGCAGGAACTTCAGATCTGCATCAACCGAGATATACAAAGGACAACCTACATATGAAGGTATGCTATCTCTACCACTCCTTAGGTTGATTATGAATATAGTTGCTTGCGTTTAGGAAATCCATAAGAATATAGCCTTCTTTTTGTCTAGGATCAATAGGCATATCCTAGGGAGATCTTGTTGTTTACCTTGTGAGATCCCTGTGACATTTTCTCTACATCACTTTCATGCATCCCACGAGTTATCTCTAGTAAAATTAATGAGTAGATGAATGTAGAAGTGACAAAATTTGAAATATTAACGACCCTCTCGTCGATGCAAACAAGAAAAATCCTAGGCCCAGACAGGCTCACAGTAGAATTTTTCTCTGGTTTTTACGATCACTTAAAAGACAACCTACTCAAATTACTTAGAAAAATGAAGGATTCAGGGAGGGCGTTGGGCACCTTAAACTCCACCTGCCTATCCCTAATCCCAAAATCTTGGGAAGGGGACTCTTTCAACAATTACAGGCTGAAATCGTGTTGCAATGTCATATACAAGCTGGTAGTGAAGGTGATTGCTCTATGGTTAAAACTGATTTTGAGCGAAGTAATTTCCGGTGAGGAGTTTGGGTTCCTTTAGAAAAGGCAAATACACAATGTGATCTCCCTGACACACGAGGCCCTCCACTCAATAAACTCTATGAAAGAATCAACTATTATCCTAAAAATCAACCTCTCTAAAGCTTATGATAAGGTAAATTGGACCTTTCTCAGATTGATTCTCTTAAAATTTGGTTTTCACTTGCAATTTGTAAATTAGATCATGGGGTGTGTCACCTCAACCTATTTTGTCATTCTCATTAATGGATCCCCTTCACGTGTTTTTCAAGCTTTGAGAGGGCTTCACTAAGGATGCCCTCTTTCTACCTTTCTCTTCTTAGTGGTGGCAGAAGCTTTGAGCAAGCTCATAAAAGAGGCTTGTGGGTCCAATTCCCTTAAGGGAGTGAAGGTGTTGGAGTTTGAATCGTCATCCCATCTTTTGTTTATGGACGACGTTCTCTGTTTCTCTCATGGTACCGCACAAAAGTTCAAGGCTCTAAAGTGGATTTTAGATTTGTTCTGTGTTTCTATAGGAATGGAGATTAATCAACGCAAGTCTTATCTTATTCCTCGCCGCTTATCAAAGATATCTCTAAGAAAGCTTAAGGAATATCTCCCCTTTCCTCGAAAAGAGATAGACAATGGTTTCAAATACTTCAATTTTTTTTCTAAAGCTTGATTCCTATAAGAAGGTAGACTGGAGTTGGATGTATAATAAAGTGGAAGCCAAAATTTCTTTATATGGGAATTGTCTTCTCTCGCGCAAGGGGAGATTTGCCTTGGTCAAATCCATATTGGAAAACACGTCGATTTACTAGACGTCCATCCTTGTGGTCCTGAAAGGAATCCTATCTAGGATAAAAGGCTTAAGACTTTGATTCTTGTGGGTAGATGTGAAGCCAGGATGAGGTTATTCCCTTATCAAATGGAGCAACATTGTTTTTCCTAAGAAATGGGGAGGCTGGGGTCTAAAGAATATCTACTTGTTTGCCCTCTCTCTCGAAGCCAAGAGATTGTGGTGCCTCATTCGTAACTCTTCTCCCTAGGGCACTATTATTCAATCCAAGTATTTTAATGGTATGAACATGGAGAACTGGTTCAAATCTCCGATCAATCCATCCAAAGGTTTAATATTCTGAAAAGATTTGTCATTCACCTTCCCTTTGGTTTGACTATGGACGATGTGGAAAATAGGGGATGGGAAGAAGGTAAGAATAGGAGTTGACCCTTGGCTAGGCATAGGTGATGATTATGTCCTCTCGGACTCACTCCTACAAGCTCTTCATGAAGCAAGGATAACAATCCTCTCAGATGCACAAGTGCAAAGACCTCAGAGTAGAGGACGTGAGGGGTGGAAAAGTAGCTTAGATCTAGGATTATCGGGACCATTGGAAGAGGAATGGTCAAGATACATTGAACTTCTAGTCTCAAAATATATCTTGTTGCACAAAGGTGAGGCTAACTCCCCGTGTTGTTCCAAAAAACTTGGAAAAGGAAACTTCACAACGAAGCTTTGGTTATAACATGATGGGGGAGGCTAGTTTCTCTTGAGAAATTAAGTGGTGGTAGAGCTCCCTCTGGAAGATCCATGCCCCACTTAAAATCAGAATCACACTCTGTCTCACTCTTAACAATAAGTTGCTCGCTTGGGAAATTGGTACTAAGCAGGGTTAGATTGACCCGAGTGTCTATGTTCTATGCAATGCTAATGATATTCTAGTTTGCATCTGTTCACGAGATGCCATTACACCGGAAAGGTGGTGGATATGGTGTCAAGTGAGCTCCAAGTACAGGTCAAATGGATGAACAACGATCTCTAAGTTAGTCTCAAATAGTGTCTAGAAGATAAACATGGTTATCAATATGAAGTGCTCCCCTATATATTGGTTAACAACATTTGGTGGGCCAAAAATAGTTTCATTTTTCAAGATCATTTTATCTTGTCTTAGGCATGCACATCTCTCATTTCATCCCTTTCGAAGGAACTCTAGGTCAAGAAGAAAAGGAAAAAGGCCGACATCCTTGTTATGCTAGAACTGCTCTAAGGATTCCGTGGGGATATTTCAACAGAGCCAACCGAGAGCATCCACCGCATTGCGAAGTTGGTGTAGTGATTTTTCTAACCCATAACCATTATTTTCATTATCACTATGCACCGAGAAAGGGGTCAAATAACTATGCAAAATCCATAACTCTAAGAACTTTGTTATTTGTGGCAAAGGAGAAAGGAACAAAAAAATTGCAGATTTTGGGTGATTCCAAACTAGTGATAGTCTGGGCATGCAAGAAGGCCAAAGTAAATAATGTTGGTCTTGGTTCTCTTATCAGTGATTTTAATTTCCAAATTCAATCTTTTGAATGACTCTCATTCCACCATATCCTCCAAGAACTCAATGAAACAACTAATAGATTATCTAAAGAAGCCTTGTAGGTAACTAAAGGATCCTCCTACCTTTAAGAATTTGTGGATGGCGTCAAGAAAGACACTATGGAATTCCACCTCTAATTTCTTTTTATTTTCCTTCTTGGTTTATTGTATGATCTCATGAAGGAAAAATATCTCAGAAAGTGTTTTTATTTTGTAAATAAGTAGAGAGAGAGGTACTTTTTTTTCTTACCTCGGAAAGACTGAATGAGTTGTAAATTTTGAGAAATACTATGTTTAGTAGGAAGGTTTTGGTTTCAGGCCTAGTTCTTTTTTGAAACAACTGTAACATGTATATTTTCTTTATGAATATGATGATTTTTTCCAAGTAAAAAAAAAACGATTTCTATTATTAGTGCAATCTATTTGTATTCTACAATCCAAATCCATTTCCATGTAATATGGTTCTGCATCATTTTCATGTAATCTCTTTTGTTCAAAATCACTCTTACTCTTGCACGGTGTGCCAACCTTGTCTACTTTTTAGTAACACTATAGCTTCATTTCTCTTCAGATTCTTAAGGCCTCCATCCCTTTTGGAGTTGATGTTATATTTTGGCGATTTGACTCTTCTCAAGGTTCTAGAGTAGTCATGTTTAATTTTCTTTAATTCCATTTCAAATAAATGTTGTAAGTTATTTTGATTCATTTTTAATTAGTTTTGTGTTTTTTTTTTATGATCTTTCAATATATTATAAATTAATGTTAAATAAAAAATAAAATTGTAATTTAATTTAAAATAATAAATTATAATTTTGGATGTTGCTACTGTCTGTAAATAATAAATGTGCAGTGTGGTGGGATGTGAATGGATGTCCTTATGGCGTTAAATATAAGGGTCACTTTTATCGATCAAATATATATATAATTTCTCTATTATATTTGATATATAATTATGTTTATAAGTTAAATATTATATATTATATATGTTTTTGTTAAATTATTTTATAAATAGAAAAGTATTTTGTGTTTTAGAAGTTGGAAACAACAATTCTTTGTTTTATTATTTCCAAATCCAATGTATAAGTCTTCAGATGAAGGTTGTTTGTTGGATTAATTAATAGTGAAAAATTTGAGAATTATGTATTTAACATTGACAATGAACTCACAAAATCGGGATAGCTTGAACTTATAATTCATCCATTAGATTGGTCTTTTGCATTATTTTCTTATGAAGTATTCTATTATCCATTAGTTAATTAATGCAAAATGTATTTTACTTTTTCATTACGTTTTTTATTCTTATTTTATAAAAGTTATTTATGGATAATATTTTTAAGCTGCTTATGTTATGAGTCTTTTTCAGTTTCAAAAGTTAAGTTTTTTTTTGTGATTGTTTTCTATATAGGTAAATTATTTAAATAGAAATGCCTCCAAAAAAGAAGGGTCAATCAATTATGTACAAATTTTATGGATATTGTACAATGTCAAAAACTTCTAATGTTGGAGATATTTAATACCTACCCGATTTGAATGATGAACCTAATGAAGATATGGATGAAGAGTTTGTCGATGATTTATAAATTCTTGTCCATGACAAAGAAGGACAAGAAGGTGGATCTAGTAGTCTGAGGAGAAGAAAGATCTTCTCAAAACATGAATTTCGATAAGAATGGAAGATAATATATCCTTGGGTGTATAGTATCAATGTTGAAGATGGCAAGACTTGTATGAAGTACAAATTTTTTGAGAAATACAAGGCTCAAGGTCCATGGGGTATTGGAAATGGATGAAATACCATTCAATATGATGCTGTGACAACTCACTCAAAATCTTCTAATCATCAAACATCAATTTAAAAAAAATTGTACGAAATTGAAAGGTTGGAAAAGTCCATTCCAGAACACATAGTGACTATAAATGAGAGCAATAAGGAAATAATGATAACCACCATCAAGTTAACATATTTTATTGCACATAAAGATATTGCAATTGCTACTTATGAAGATTTATGTCATCTTCAAATGCATTTACAAACACCTAATATTCCTTCTCCACTGGAGTATTCTTCCTACATAAATAGAAAAGCTACCATTGAATTTATTCACTCTATGTCAGATTACCTTGAAAAGGTGCAAGCTAGAAAAATGTTAGAAAGTCCATTTTCTCTATAATGTTAGATGAAAGTATAGACAATGGTTTGGAACAACACCTTGTTGTGTATTTTACATATCTAGACTTGAAAGGTTTGGGCTCTTCAATCTCACAATTTATGAAAATGATTAGTAATTTTAATGGAAAATGAAAGACTATATATGATATCATCATTAATGTAAACGAAACAAGACAATTGAAAAATGAAAAGCTAAAAATAGTTTCCATTGATGGTGCTTCATCTATGATTGGATGTGAAAATGGATTTGTCACATTACTAAAGAATGATCTACCAAATCATATCGGTACTCATTGCATTGCACACCATGAAGAAATTGCAACATTAGATGCTTCAAATAAGATACCATAGTTTTTGTATGTTGAGAAAATAACATATAAAGTATACTCGTGGGTTGTGTTATCGCACAATTTGTACTTGCCCCAAAATCCCAAGGCAAGTGGGTACATAATTGGCATAATTGGGAATAATCTATCACGGTCACCTCAATAAGAGATCCCGTTCTATCTAGGAGTATGTTTAAGCTACCCCAGGGGAGACGTCCCCGGTGACCTGGGGGGTTTGAGAAGGCTAAGGCAAATCGTCACAAGGAAACCATTCCCCTCTCACAGATCACTCTAATCGAAGGTTTCTTTTATGTCTTAAGGATGAAGCAAATGGATAATATTGTGTACCAGCCAAGAACAAGACAACAAGGCAAATGAGACACTTTCCAAGTACCAGATGATTGTTAGTACTTCATAAGACGATAAACCTTCATAAAATAAGCTAGTTGATTATGAATTTGGAGCCATGCATCAATTTATAACAACAATTAATATCTTATAACAACTACAAGATGCAAGCCTTTGAATTGCTTGAAAAAGACAATAAAAAGTGACTTTGACTAGGTAAATGGATAATAAATTGTCACAAGCAAAGTTGGCAATGTTTAGCTAGCTTTTAATGTCACTTTTGTAGAGATTTTGCTGCAGTTAGATGGCTGTAGCTATCTTTTGTAACAACATCAAGTTTAAGTGGTCAAAAGTGCAAGAAAACCATACATAAACTAGCCTTTTACATAGTAGTTTCACTAGCAATTATCACAATTGAATTTTGATTCGTTCTAGTGTGAGTTATGTAGGTAAGTGTGCCAAATTAATGTATGTTTAGATGGTTGTAGAAATGTTTTTCTACAAAAACAAGTTATCTTAGGAATTAGTCTAATTTAGGGTTAGAAAAAGTTGGTAAAGAGTTCAAGGATAAAAGTATAAGTGTTTGTTTGCTCAATCACCACTTGTAAGAGGTAGTCTAGTGCCTTTTTAGGGTAAATGGAGTCACTAATGGCAACAACAAATTCTTAAAGGGGAGATAACAATGATAATAACATGTTAAAGGGATGGAGAGGACAAGAGAGATGTTGGTATCCCAACGCCTCAAAAAATCCACTCCAAGAGAAAATTTGCTAGAAAGTAACAAGGGGTTAGGCTCTAGCGATTTTCTCCTTCCTTGAACAAAATATAATAATTTATGCAATCGGGCAATGGAAGTAGGGTTACTAGAGTGATACAATGGTAGGGCTCTAGTATCTACTTCAAATTAGGTGCCTTTTAAGAGATTTTAACATATGGAAGATTATAGGGAAAAATATAATAACATATGTCATTCCCCTAAGGTTTCAAGCTAGCAATTTCATAATCTTAGACATGAAACAAGTAAAAAATAACCATAGCATTCATCCACAATATAGAAATGCAAAATTTCCACTTACTTCACCAAGAATAATATAGCAAATCACCCTAGTTGAATATCCTACACAAGAAAATAGTCAAAATGCACCAAAAATTGCCTCCTTCAAGAAGTGCACACCACTAGTTTCAGCCAATAACACTTAAGGGAGGCCGAATTTTAGACATCTACTTGAGTGATGAATGAATCATGAACAATACAAGAGTTTAATCTCTTATTTATACAATGACAATGATCTTTAATTGTCTTTTAGATCACAAAAAGCTGACATGGCCAGTTTACACCAAAAATCCAATTTTTACATAAAATCAACAATTAAAACTCTAATTTATCTTTAGGGATGACGTCATGCCCCTCTGAGGGTGACATTAGGCCCCATATTGGAACGCCAGGCCTCAAAAGTAAAACATTAGGCCTCAGATGCTGCCACATGTGCCAACTAGCACCAAACTGTCCTCATGCCAAACCCTAACTGATGACGTAAAGGGCCTTCAAGGGCCAACATCATTATGGAAGGGAAAGACCCCCCTGGGTCTAGGCCTGCCAGAGTGTCTCAAAGGAAACGTTCTTCTTCTTTCCTGGTGCCATCCTCTGGTGTCTCTCTGCCCCTAGGTGGGGTCACGACATCCATATGGTTTATCCCCATGGATATACGAGCTAATCATCTCCCCATATGTACCTGTCCACCATGCATGGTCCTGCAACAACAACAAGTACGCCCCCATGGGCTCATAAGTCATAGGGATCATAGTAATGTCAATCACATCCAATAAACAAATTACCCAAACATGTGCATCAAAACCCCCTTTACCCAGACAAATGCTCAAAGATGTTATGCAATTTAACAAGCCAAGTTTGGAGAGGGTCTCGGGATGTCCTATTGGGCTAATCCTCCTCAAGTTTGGGGTGTTTCCCAGGTGAAGACCAATCTAGGTCATGTAGGTGTATGAAATAGTGTAGGGGAATGTTTGGGCAAGGGGTGTAGTGATAATAGGGAAATGTAGGTCTTGCCTTTGGGTGCCTCTGTAGAGGGCGAGTTGAACCTTGTCATGGATGCCATTGTTTCCTAACCCATTCAATGCCTTTTATTCTTTGTCTTATTGCTTTTTATTTTCAAGAGAATAACTGGAGGACACTGCCTTGGCGTGGTGACTAGTGGTGATAACGTTACCCACAAGCACTTCACGAAAATGAGAAGGTTGGATCGTGATGAGACACCCTTTCTCTTGGCTATGCCACCAAGAGCCACTACCATAGTTTGGTGACTAGATATATGGTAGTGTCATACTGCTACATGCCCATGGACCTAATAGGTCGGCTCATGATGAGACCTCCTATCCACCAACTAGATCTCGAGTCTTATTTTATTTTACGGGTCCCCTTTTCTTACTGAGAAGCCTTTTATTGCTTTCTCGGGAATCCCTGGGCTAAGCATCTCAAGGTTTCAATTTGGATTTTAAATTTTGCCAGCTACTTTTACCCTCTAGGCCTTTAGCCCCTTCTTCCCACAAGGCAAGTACAACCCTTACTAGTTTGACAAACCCAATGCTCGAACTAAGGTAGGGGAAGATGAGAGGCACAATGATGAAAAATTGTAAGTATGGAAGGAATGGACGATGACCTTTCATAGACCCACCTAGTGGCAACTCATCCCTAAGGGAACCAACTTACTAGGGCACTTTGTCACCCCCCTCGGGTATGAACAAGTTAAAGAGCATAATTTCCAAGCAAACGTCATGAAACAAAAGAGAGTTTAGTGCACATATTCAAATGCTTCGAAAATCATAGTGACACATACCTTGATACCCAGAATCATTACCTAATGGAGAAAGACCAACTGCTACTTCAGAATCAGGCCGATGGGATGGATGTTGTTGTTGTTGATATATAGGATGCACTGAAGAAAAGATGGGCCCTCTGGGGCAGGCTCAAGTCATATGGCTCTCAGTACTCCATGTCTAGAATATGTGGGCCTCGAGACATAATCTCCTTAGTTATCCCTGGGATAGGGGATAACATCTCGCTCCAACTCTAGGACATGTGCTCACCATAGAGTGCATGAGAACCTCAACATCTCTGGCACGATCTATAATCTGCTGAATATCAACAAAAATAATTAGTAATATTTTGGGGTGGTGATATCACCCATGGCTCATATATGATACAATGAAATAAAAGTAAGCAAGCATATATATACAAATGGAAATGAAACTACAACTGTGCTACTCTAGCATGATATGCAAATGGTATATACAATGAATGTAAATGCCTACCTACTTACTTGTACTTACCTTTCATGTTGCTGGCGGGAAGTAGCGCTTTATGTGTATAGCATTCATAGGTATCTTCAAATCTTCTCCTTCCAGGGTTGTCAAGTTAAAAGAGTTTGTTCTTGCCTAACTCATGACCTTGTAGGGACCTGTCCATAATCCATCCAACTTCTTGTGCATACCAGGTTTCTCCCTTCTCTTGTCCCATAACAACACTAAGTCTTGTTCAATAAAACCTCTTTCTTTTGCCTTGTGATCGAAGGTGTTCTTAAATTTCTCTTGGTTTCTCACCATTTGGCTCAGAGCAACCCTCTTGGATTCATCCAACTCTACTAACTGGTTAATTCATCCTTGGATTACTTCTCCTTCGGTGGTGTATTGTTGAGAAAAACGAAGGATAGGGATATGGAGGTTCACAACCAATTTGGCTTCCAACCCATACACTAGTTCAAATGGGGTTTTTCCTGTTGAGGTCTTTGTTGTTATTCGATCTTCCCACAGGGCATACTTGATCTTGATATCCCAAGACCTTTTGTTCTCTCCCACAATCTTCTTAATGATATTCACGAGGTTCTTATTGCTTGATTATTGCAAGTCATTTCCTTGTGGGTAGTAGTTTGATGAATGAGATAGAACAATGCCATACTTGAAACAAAATTATGCTAATGCAAGGGAGCTGAAGGCTTTGGCATTGTTAGTGGTAATTTTGGACGGGACCCCAAATCTTGTTATGATTCTTTCCTCTAAGAAATTCATAACCACCTCCTCAGTGGCTTTCTTTGTGGGCATAGATTCTACCCACTTGGTAAAATAATCCATGGCGATCAAAATCCATCGGTAACCGTTACTTGAATTATCTTTAAATTCACCAATAAAGTCTAATCCCCACTGTTGAAAATGAGCTTCTACCACCATAGGTTTCAAAGGTTGTGCTGAGAGCTTTTGTTTACCAGTAAAGTAGTAGCAAGGTTGGCATGATCGGACATATCAGTGAGTATCAACGAACAATGTTGGCCAATAATATCCAGCTCTTAAGATCTTGTGTGTAGTAATACGAGCAAAGAAGTGCCCACCACAATGCCTAGAGTGTAATTCCTTCGACAACTTGTTGGCTTCTTCTTGGTTCACACGTCCAAGGAGAACTCCATCCAAGTCCTTCCAACCAAGGCCATTCTCAGTTAAACAATACTTCATAGCTTTAAGTCTCGAAGCTCTTCTTTTATAGTCTACTAGATGGTCTAGGCATGATAAATTCTTGAGGTAGTATATTATGTCGGAATACCATTCATCATGTTCTAGCTCACTTACTACCATGTTTATTTGTTCACTCTCTCCCATTTGTATGGATTCTTGATTGCTCTTAGTTAACATTTGGGCTAACCCTTGTCCCTTCACAATCTTGGTGGGTTTTATTTCTAAATCATATTCTTGGATCTTGGAAATCCACTTACCCCTAGTACCCATACAATCTTGTTGTGATAAAACATCCTTTACTGCTGGGTAAGGGACATAGGCCTCAATCTTATCGTAACCCACATAGTTTCTAAAATGCTTAAGGGATTTCACCAAGGCATAAGTTTGTTTCTCAGTATTTGAATAATTTAGCTCTGAATCCCTAAGGACTTTACTCATGAACGCAATTGGTTGTTCATGGTCATCAACATCTTTTTGCAACAAGACACCTGCGATGGTATCTTGAGAGGCAAAAGAGAATATCATGAAATCCCGTGAATAATCAGGACTAACTAGAACCGGGGCTTGGGAAATGGCGTCTTTTATATATTCAAAAGATTGAATGGCCTTGTCATCCCACCTGAATGTTGTGTCCTTTTTAAGTAATCCACTCATGTTTTTTATTCTTTCGACAAAGTTTGGGACAAATCTTTGAATAAAAATTATTTTTCCGAAGAATGATTGTAGAGATTTTTTGTTAACTGGGGGCGTACATCTTTGATAGATTGGATCCTCTCTGGGTCTACAGAAATTCCTCCCTCTGAGACTATGTGTCCCAATAATTTTCCCTTATCTATCTCGAAAACAGACTTCTTAGGGTTCAAGGAGATACCATATTTTCTACATCTTTCAAAGACAATTTTGAGGTGTGAGATATGGTATTTTCTTTCCTTTGACACGACTGTGAGATCATCTTGGTAAATTTCTATGATTTTATGAATGATATCTCTAAAAGAAAAGTCCATTGCTCTTTGAAAAGTTGAACCTGCATTAATAAGGCCGAAAAACATTCTCAGGTACATGAATGTTCCCCATGGTGTGGTAAATGTTGTTTTGAGTTGATCTTCTCTCTTCAGTAACACCTGATTATATCCAGAAAATCCATCTAGCATGGACATCGTGCCTGCCCCTGTGACTCTTTGTAATAAATGTTCCATATTTGGGAGGGGGTAATTGTATTTCAAAGATAGCTGGTTAAGGTTCCGAAAATCTACGCATAAGCGAATGTCACCGCTTTTCTTTCGAACAACTACCAAATTGGACATCCATGATGAATATTTAATGGGATCTATGATACAAACATCTACCATCTTTTGAAGTTCCTTTTGTATCTGGCTTTCCAACTTTGGGTTGATATGTCTTAGCTTTTGTTAGAAAGGTTTGGCTCCCTCTGTCAAATGTATAGCATGTTTGATAACATCACCCCTATAAGCTTTTAATTCATCATAATTCCGAGCAAAGGTATATTTAAACTCTCTTATGAGGTCAAGTATCTCATTCCTCTACTTTTCCGTAGTACCTTTCCCTATTTTGACCATTCTTGGATCTATCTCAGTGCCTATGTTGAATTCTAAGGCTTCATATGTTTGTTGTTTGGGGTTTTTTCCTTTGTAAACATCGTGTCTATCAAAGAGTTGTTCAAAAGGAACACACCCTTTCGGCAGAGTGTTATTTTGCAAGTTTACTACGTCTAGGTCCATGGAATCAACTAGGAAGTTTACTTGTGAATTGGTGAATTCTTTGTTGTTTTCCATGAATCTAAGGATCTGACTATCATCTTCAAAGACTTGCCAATGTTACAAGTTATCGGGGATTGATGGTCTAAAAAGGACTTCCATTTTGCACAAGTTTTGGAGGGGGGCATCACAAGGTTGAAAAGTGGATGCTGAGATAGCCAAGGCATCTGCCACATAGTTTTCTTCTCTGGAAACTGCTTTGATGGATACTACCTCAAAGGATTTTGCAATAGATATTGCGAAGTCTCGATACCTTTTTAATCTCTCATTATTTGCATCAAAGTTTAACAAAATTTGTGATACTATCAAGTCTGAATCTCCTATAACCCTCAAGTGAGTGACACCTTTGTCGATTGCTAAATTAAGACCTATAATCAAAGCCTCGTATTCAACAACGTTGTTTGTACAATGATATTCAAGTCTATAGGAGTCGTAGAAAGTTTCCTTGGATGGGGTTGTTAGGACGATGTCTTCCCCTGACCTAGTACTCAAATGAGCACCATCAAATTCTAGGGTCCATATTCCTCTGAGTGTTTCGTTAAGTTCATCTGAATTCCCTCCTTGGACAAACCAATTTTCAATCCCATTGTTCACACAAAGGAGCTGATTATTGGGTTGTTCGGGAGTTTCAATGAGGCATCCTGTAATGAGTTCTTTGTGAAGGGTAAAAAATCCCCCTTTGGGGTGAGGTATAATAGCTTTGTACCCTTGGTCTTGGAAGCTCCCTATAATATTTTCTATCAAGTCTTTGCGGAGTAGGATTCCCCAGCTACTTAAAGCTTTAATCACCATTACATAGATCTTGAAAGAGGCATCAGGGCAAGCCTGGAAGGCAACACTCAAGTCTTTGATAATGCCTCGTGTGAAACCATCTTGTGTGTTTGGTTGTGATATATTGAGACCTAGTTGGTACATGACCCTTTCGATCATAATGTTTCTAGGGGTATCTGGGTCAAACACACAATTATGAAGAAGAAAATCATTGATTTGGAGGGTAACATAAAAAGGTGCAGGTTCTCCATACTTCCTTCCCATGCTCCCAACATGGTAGACAATGGGGAATTCCTCTTCACAATCATCTTC
Source organism: Picea sitchensis (assembly GCA_010110895.2). Taxonomy (NCBI): domain Eukaryota; kingdom Viridiplantae; phylum Streptophyta; class Pinopsida; order Pinales; family Pinaceae; genus Picea; species Picea sitchensis. The sequence continues at coordinate 21,628 of SNQJ01S0147950.1, forward strand.
CTCATTGATTTGTGAATGCGAGTATTCGATATCTCCAACCTCAAGGTCCCCAAAGGTATCTTGAGGGGGTTTCAAATCCTCAGGGGGCTCATTTTGTTGTGAAAATAAGGAAGCATCTTTCATGTTTGAGAAACCTGTGCTCCATTTCCTGGGGAAAGTATTATTTTCTACCTCTAGAATCTCTAAGAGGTCATGCTCTAGCCCTCCCATGCTTTCCTTATTCAGCTCCCAGATGTCATCATTATTCAAAAAATTGACCTGATGGATGGAATCGTTGAACTTAAGATTCTCTTCAATCTGGCAATCAACATGTTCTTCTTCTTCAAGGCTTGTAGGTAATTGGTTCTTGAGGGTAAATTGTAATTTAACTTCCAAGGAGTTTAGATAGTGTTGGAGAATAACGTTCTCTTGGTGAAAGTTGGGCTCAAGTTTGCTAATGAGAGTGTTGAACCTATCATTGAATTCCCTAACATCTTCGTCACTTTGCTTGCAAATTTTGAGGTACTTAGAATAAATAGAGGCCATACTTTCTACCTTACCCCATCTCTTCAAGAAAGCCTGTTTCAAATCTTCAGGGGTTTTGAGGCTTCCACTTGGGAGTGTATTAATCAAATTTCTGGCATTCTCGGTGAGTGAGTTCAAGAAAAGTCTCTTAAATGTGTCAGAATGTTCTTCTCCACATTGATGGAATTCATAACCTCACAAAATTGAGTCCAGTGTGTGTTTCCATAAGATCCTACTTCTCCTGGGAATTTAGGTATCCAGGAGTTGGCTTCTTTGGGGAGATCATGTAATCCCCCCTGGGTGTTAGCCAGGTCTAAAGGGCCAAAAAGTTCTTCGGGAGACCATTTAGGAGAAGCTACAGAGATGACAGGGATATGAGGAAGATAGAGTGTATACTGACATCCGCTACGAGTCGTAATTGGTGGATTCACCAGAAAATATTCAAGAGATTATAAAAAAGATGAGGGGATCACCCTCAGTGGAGTCGCCAAGTAATCTTTGTAAGATAAAGGCTTTTGAGGAAAGGCTTACCGAAAAAAGTCTCGTCTTGAGAAAAATTGAATCAGTGTTCGCCGACAACAGTGCTAAAATGTTATCGCACAATTTGTACTTGCCCAAAAATCCCAAGTCAAGTGGGTACATAATTGGCGTAACTAGGAATAACCTATCATTGTCACCTTAATAGGATATCCCTTTCTATTTAGGAGTATGTTTAAGCTACCCCAGGGGAGACATCCCCGGTGACCTGGGGGGTTTGAGAAGGCTAAGGAAAATAGTCACAAGGAAACCGTTCCCCTCTCACAGATCACTCTAATCAGAGGTTTCTTTTATGTCTAAAGGATGAAGCAAATGAATAATATTGTGTACCTTCCCAGAACAAGACAACAAGGCAAGCGAGGCACTTTCCAAGTACCAAATGATTGTTAGTACTTCATAAGAAAATAAACCTTCGTAAAATAAGCTAGCTGATTATGAATTTGCAACCATGCATTAGTTTATAACAACAATTAATATCTTATAACAACCACAAGATTCAAGCCTTGAAATTGCTTGAAAGAGACAATAAAAAGTGACTTTGACTAGGCAAATTGAAAATAAATTGTCACAAGCAAAGTTGGCAATGTGTAGCTAGATTTTAATGTCATTTTTGCAGAGATTTTGCTGCAGTTAGATGGCTGTAGCTATCTTTTGTAACAACAACAAGTTTAAATGGTCAAAAGTGTAAGAAAACCATACACAAACTAGCACTTACCTAGTAGATTCACTAGCAATTATCACAATTGAATTTTGATTGGTTCTAGTGTGAGTTATGTATCTAATGTGCCAAATTAATGTATGTTTAGATGGTTGTAGCAATGTTTCGCTACAACAACAAGTTATCTTAAGAGTTAGTATAATTTAGGGTTAGAAAAAGTTAGTAAAGAGTTCAAGGATAAGAGTATAAGTGTTTGTTTTCTCAATCACCACTTGTAAGAGGTAGTCTAGTGCCTTTTTAGGGTAAATGGAGTCACTAATGGCATCAAAAAGTTATTAAAGGGAAGATAACAATGATAATAATATGTTAAAGGGATAGAGAGGACAAGAGAGGTGTTGGTATCCCAAGGCCTCAAAAAATCCACTCCAAGAGAAAATTTGCTAGAAAGTGACAAGGGTTAGGCCCTAGTGATTTT